>KE507019.1:0-12550 GCA_000441515.1 Elaeis oleifera
CTCAATCTATTGGCTTAATCAAATTAAGTCAATTATCAATCGAATTGCTAATCGATCCTCCTGCAACACTTGCACTAAGTTAAATGTCAATCGTATTGATCGTTTGACCCTAGAACGATTCTTAATCGTTGATCAACCATCCGATCGGATCATGAACTCTAATGTGTGTGACCTCATAGGTCTAAACCTAAGTAGGTAATATAGGAATAAATTTTCTACGAATCAAAGTGACCATCTAGCAATGGTACCGACGGTCGGATAGGTCGAATGTGTAGAACAACATCCTTAAAACCCATGCGGATATAGTTTTCATATAATTCATCCTCTTAACCAAAATGCTCATAGAAAATCTCAGAGTTCAACTGTCAACTTGGATCAGGTTATCCACATTGTATTTCAAAATATCAAATCCATCTGATGGATTACCCTGGCCAAGATTTTGCTAAATTGAAATACAGCGACTCATTCTTCTCCAACTCTTGGAGTGGTCAATCCTATCTTGATCACACTCTGACTTCACAAGTACTTGACTGTGCCCAGAAGTCTTCCGTTACTGAATTAGAAATTCAGTTAGTCCAGTACCAAAGCACAGTGAGTTGCTTGCAAGTCACTGAGGTGATCTCAGATCTAAGGGACACTTATACCTATATCCCATCAGAGACATTCTCGATAGCAGAATGCTCTGAAGTTGGTCACGTTCAATGACGATGTATCCTTACATCTCATCTGTATGCCATACCAGTGTTTCCACACTCCTTGGTTAAGAGGACAACCAACCTATATGGCCTACAGCGACCTATGCTCGATAGAAGCTGTCATCCTTAGTAACAGTCTATCATTTGGTCGTGAACAGTTTTAAGGACTAATCGATAAATTCTCTCTTTATCGAACCTAAATAGTCCTAAGGACTTCATCATAATAACGGAGTTCATTAGAAGATGAAAACTTATGATGAAAATACTAAAATATATTTATTATTAACAAATCAATTACAATACAAGATTGCTCAACCGTCAACAGGTTGACGATTGGCTTTTGAGACATATTTTCCAACAAATATTTCACCTCCACCTCATAGATCAGGAAGAATCTTCCATCCTCCTAAAAGATACATGGGTATGCTGAAAGAGGATGTAGAGGAATCATTTCTTGTGAGAGATGGAGGTTATGGTGATGATCCTGATACTTTTGACGAGATGATGTCTGACATCAATTTTGAGAAATGGTTAGATATAATGAAGTCAGAAATTGACTCAATGCACTCGAACCAGGTATGGACCTTAGTGGATCCACCTGAGAAAATTATTCTCATTGAGTGTAAATGGATCTACAAAGAAAATAGATACTGATGGTGAGGTAGAGACCTATAAGGTTGGACTGATGGTAAATATCGTAGTCAATGCGAAGGTATTGACTATCATGACACCTTTTCACCTATAGCCATACTGAAATTCATTCGTACATTACTTGCTGTTGCAGCTTACTATGACTATAAAATCTGACAGATGGATATGAAAACTGCTTTTCTAAATGGATATCTTAAAGAAGATATCTATATGGAGTAACTTTTCGATTTCACATCAGGTGATAGTGATCACTGAGTCTACAAGCTGTAAAGATCCATCTATGGACTAAAGCAGGCCTCTCGAAGATAGAATCTTCATTTCGATGATGTAATCAAATCATTTGATTTTATCAAAAATAAGAGAAACTTTATGTTTATAAAAGGGTTAGTAGGAGCGCACTTATCTTCCTCGTATTGTACGTAGATGATATCCTCCTCATTAGGAATGATATTTTCATGTTGACCTCAGTCAAAGTTTGATTGTCTAAGAAATTCTCTATGAAAGATTTAGGGGAAGCATCCTATTTCATGGGATAAAAGTCTATAGAGATAGATCTAGAAGGATGCTTGGTCTATCATAGAAGCTGTACATAGGAAAAGTGCTGAAGCGGTTCGGCATAAAAAACTCTAAAAGAGATTTGCTACCCCTTAGGTATGGTATTCGACTCTCCAAGATGATGTGTCTAATCACTTTTGAGGAGATCGAGTGCATGAGAGGATCTCTTATTCTTCGATGATAGAGAGCCTCATATCTGCCATGTAATGTACTCGATCTAATATTATCTTTGCTGTGAGTATCACGAGCAGGTATCAGTCGAATCCAGGTCAGAAGTATTGGATAGCTGTAAAGAACATCCTTAAGTACTTACGAAGGACTAAAGATTTATCTTTGATCTTTGGAGGAGCACCTGAATTGTAGATTGAGAGTTATACAGATTCAGACTTCATGTCGGATCCCGATGATAGAAAGTCTACATCGGGATATGTGTTCGTTTGCAATGGTCGTGCAGTTAGCTGGAAGTATTTTAAGTAGAGCACCATCGCAGATTTGACCACAGAGGCTGAGTATGTCATCATTTTAGATGCTACAAAAAAGATTTTGATTCAAAAAGTTTACCGCAAAATTTAGTGCAATGACATCAGATGCCATACCACTGTACTACAACAATAATGAAGCCATAGCACTTTCTAAGGAGCTCTGATCTCATAAAAAATTGAAGCACATTGATCGGTAGTTTCATATTATATGCGACTATCTCAAGAAGCAATACATCGAGGTGTAAAAAGTAGACTCCACGGATAATGTGGTAGATGCACTAACAAAGCAGTTGAGCCAGTCCAAAATGAAAGCCTATCTTGAGAGGATAGGACTTAAATTAATGGCCAATTGGTTTTAGTTTAAGTGGAAGATTATTAAATGTATATCCTAGAAGTCAATTATTGGCTGACACATTGTTCATTCTATGATACAAATTTATAATTTAAACTAATGATTTAATCAATAAAGGTAAATTTTTTTTTCATTCAAGTGTTATGTGTCCTTGAATCATCTTTGAAATTGATGTTATGATATATATTCTCAAGTGTTGAATTAGAGCCATGTATGATCGATTTTTAAATTACTTTCGATCATAGGATAGTCATAGAGATGGTGATCGATCCAGATAGTTTGATGTACGATTTGCCTCTTTCGAGATAGATGAGACTCTAGTCTACAGTGTAGAGACACTGAGCGGTGAGTGCAGGTAGTTATTAGAGAATAACTAGTATTGAGCATGACAATATAAGAGATCACATGGATTTCTATCCAATTGTCAGTGATCATCTCAATGTTATAGTTGTGTGACTGATCCTTTGACTTGCAGTGTCACAGTTGCTCATAGTAAGACTACTGTAGTTTGACTACACATAAACATTGACTTAATCATGAGTTTTTATAATGGATGTTGACTTTAGTTGGTTAAGCTATGCGAGCAACATGTGCATCTAGATGAGATCTATCGATCTTGATAGAGAGGAGTAATCCTATGAGAATTAAAAGCTGAGTCTACAAGTCAATGGCCATAGCAATGTGATTAATGAAAAAAATTTATTTAGAATCACTATTGAACTTGAGAGGATTGGATCTATCATATGACTGATGATGAGGTTTGATGATTTCTCCATGACCTGCCATCTAGTCGGGACTCACGATGGAGGGACTGTATCATACATTAACTACACCTAGAGATTCTATTTTGATTTTGCTAAGTTGCCAGTATATATTGCTAGATGTCACTGGTGGATTGTGAGAGCTCAATAGGATCGTTTTGGATCAATAATCCTTGTCGAGTTAGAGTGAAACTATTTTGATCCACTGAAAGAGGTTTCAGTGATACCTATGATAGAGATCATGGTATGTCTTACTACCAAATAGAATTGAACCTATGGGGTCACACATTAAGGGAGAAGAACTTGATTAGATATAATTGATCTTATGAAGCACCAATTAATATGGATTTAGAAAATCTTATTGGGTTCATGTTAACCTTGCTAGCACCTAGGTGAACCCAATTTTCTTGTAGTTGGTTTGCTTATATGATAAGCATTGATCGATTCCTACACTTGATTTGAACATAAGTGAATATGATTCAATGGCCTCCAATGGTTGGATGCTTAATTTATGGTTTGGATTAAATCAAGAAAGAGTTTCTTGATTTTATTCATCTTGATTTGATCAAGAATCCTTAAGTAATTTATGAAACTATGTGGGCTGATTTGTAAGCATTTAATTGGGTCCCATATGATGGGATGCCTAGCACTGGGTGTGGGCATGGGTGAATAATGGATGGCATCCCATTGTTGGTCCAAGTATATTATGGCTAGGACTTCTAATATGATTAGGAGGAGAGATCCTAATTTGATTAGGATACTCATTAGATGTCTATTTAAAAGATCCTAGTCCTACTTCTCCCATAATCTCTCATGATCTCCCATCCTTGCCGCCACCTATTACATGCCCTTGCCTCCTCTTCCTCTCTCTATCTCTAGCCCATGCCCTCTCTCTCTAGGCATCCCTTTTGAAGCTAGAAAGAGTTGGCGGTATCCCTTTCTTTAGGGTCAAGTGTTGGCATAAGTTGTTGGTGGTTTCATCCTCTTTCTCTCAAGTTTGTTGGGAGTTAGTTACAACAACTTCTTATTTATTGTTCTTCTTGATTAGTTGAGGGATTAAGAAAAGTTTTTGATTTTTCAAGAATCAAAAAGAAAGATCAAAAAGGTTCACAAATTGATCCCTATCCAAGCTTAATTCAAGCCTATTCAGGCTTCACTTCAAGCAAGCAGAATCCAAAATAAATAATTGAGGTTGGTCTGGTGGATATCCATAGAGACAGGATGCTTGTGCCATTGATTCAGAGCCTAATCAACCCCAGATCCAGAGATTGAATTGGATTTAACCCCAATTACAGGTTTGAAGCAAAAGAAAAGCGATTCAGGTATGTGAATTGATTAGAGACTTTTTTCATTCATCATAAATTAGTTTATGTTAATTTAGCATATGAATTAGATCCATAAGTATTTTATATGATGAATGCATGCTTAGATTAAAAGTATTTTAATCTAATTTTTTCATTATATTTTAGATTTAGAAAGTTTTAAAATTCATATGCACTGGCACCTGTAAAAAATCCAACATATATCCCATGAAGAAGAACCACGAACAAAAATTTTATATATTTTATGTTTTAGATTTAGATCCTTTGATACATATGTTAGATATATGGTTTTGATTGTTTTAGATCTAGAATTTATATATGTGATATATATGATTTGTAGAATTTAGATAAACTTAATTTTACAAAATTCTAGATTTAAAACCCTAGGATCTGATGTGAAATATTGAAACTGTTTATGCAAAATATCCAGATCTGAAATTTAGCAATGAGTTGCTGGTATACCTATCGAGTCGACTCAATTTTGATTGGAGTTGACTCGAGAACCTTTCGAGCTGGCTCGATTTGCTGATGAGCCAACTCGATTTTGTAGGCTGAGAAATTGGTTCTATATTGAGCCAACTCAAATCCAGAGTGAGTCGACTCAAATTTCTGGATAGAATTATTTTACATAAATTTTAATATAAAGGAGTTTACATCTAAAATTATTTCATCTTTCTATACTTAATTGAAAATTAAGAGTTGAAACTTTAGATCTAGAATTATGAATTTAAGATCTGAAGACATTGTATAAAACATGGGACTATGAGTTAGCTCGAATCAGTCTTTTTAATTGGGTTAGATCTAGGGTTAGAATCAAATAGATAATAGATTAAATTAAGAAATTGACTAAATCTAATCAAGAGTTGAATTAGATTAGATCATGATTTCTCTAAATCAAACTCAATAATTGTAGTTGATCAAAATTCATAATTTTGATTATACCAAATGGATCTGATCGTGGCTCAGTGGTCGAGCTCGAGTCTTTAGGTAGATCAAATTAAAACTGATAAACCAATTAGTGTTTAAGATAAGTTTGGCATATCGATCAGTGATTTTTAATTGACAACCTGTTACCTGGCCATTTCGATGGTATCTAAGGTAAGCTTTGGCAGACCCTCCTATCGATCTCACTTACCTAACTAATATGGTCAATCAGCTTTTGATTAGGTTGCTTATTGATTCGAGCTAATCCATGCCACCTAGGTTAGTCAGTCGTATGATTGTGCTGACTAATTAAAGTGTGACCTGAACCCACTTTGTCCTCTCATGACTTGGTGAAGTCCATGGGAGGATCTTAAGTTAACCAGTATGACTGATTTTGATGCCTCTTAACCAGCTTAGTCTCTAGTCCTCTTCAATGACTTGGTAAAGTAAGTGGAATGATTGTTGACTGCTGGTTAATTTCTTCTCTTCATTCTAAAATTTATAAATAAATCTTCTAAATTATTAGATTCTTAAAATGAAATAGTTATGGGGATAACTAGATCATAGCCTCCCATTAAGGTGAGCGGTAATGAGTCCAATAGTCTAGGTGAACATTGAAGGCACCTTCAGCCTGGTGTTTATCCAGATATTAGAATTATCATTCATTATATGATGATCTTATTATACTATTTGATGAATGGTTGGTTAGCCAAGCTTCCTCAGGTCTGATCATTTATTGGTTAGATTCACTGAGTATGTTCATGTTAATGGTTGGACCTAACTAGGACTTTTTGTGGAGGCCTTCGTCTACTGAATAGGCACTTGGGGAAAACTATTACTAGAAATTATTTAAAGAATAATTGGTTAAGAACCTACCATAAATATATATAGGTTGGCCGAGCCTTCCTCGGGCCCATATGCAGTCTGTGTGGATTCTAGTACCCATTAAGAAATTAAGATAATTTCTTAAATTGGAGGTAGAGGCTATCAATTTGTATAAAATAGTAGGAGAACCTTTAGACTAAAATTCAAATTTTTAGGATTAAATAATTTATATACTAATAGGTCTTATACTTTTTTTTAAGTAATGGCTAGTAAATTATCGCTCCGCTTACTATTAGACAATGACAAGCTTATGGGACCCAACTTTGATAGTCAGTATCAAAAGTTGAACACTATTCTTAAACCCAATCTAGACAAGAAGCCCAAAGCAGACCAAAGTCAGGTAGAATACTTTTTTTGTAAGAAGCTTGATCATTGAAAGAGGAATTTTCCTCTATATCTAGGTTCTTTTGATTCAAATAGGCTAAAAAAGAGAAATAAGCAAATGGTTACTAGATAAGGTACTTATATCATAACACCTTATAATTTCTCTATCTGTGATACTACTATCTAGGTATTAAATATTGAAATTTCGATTCATATTTGTAATTCGTTGCAGGGACTTCAGATAAGTAGAAAGTTTGGAAATAGGGAGAAATTTCTGAATGTTGGAGATCGAAGTCATATTCTAGTCCTAGCTTTAGGAAGTGTCGAGCTTATTTTAATTCAAATAATATTGTTTAAGTAATTATCATTATTGTTCATCTTTTTTTATGAATGTAATTTTCATAGATCTTTTGACCAAAGACGGATTTACTTTTTCAATAAAGAATGATTTTTACGATATCATTATAAATGGTGTCACAATCATGCATGGACAATTAAGAAATAGCATTTATATTCTATCATAGCCTATTAGTGTAATGTATACAGTGAACAAACATCCTAGAGTAGATAATATTATGGATGCCTATCTTTGGTATCGTAAGCTCGATCATATAAATAAGAATAGGATGAATAGGTTAAGTAAAGAGGAAATCTTCGAAGTTAATGATTGTGAATCATTGATGATCTATGAATTCTATCTTCTTAGAAAGATGACCAAGTCATCCTTTACTGGAAAGGATGAATGAGCTAGTGATGTTCTGAATCTAGTACATACTGATGTATGTGGATACATGAACACAAGTACCAAAGATGGGTATTATTACTTCATTACTTTCACTGATGACTTATCTAGGTATGGGTATGTCTATCTTATGAAGTATAAGCCTGAATCATTTAAAATATTCAAATGATTTCATAATAAAGTAGAAAAATAAACTGAAAAGAATATTAAAATTTTTGATCAGATCGAGGTGGTGAATACCCTTTCAATGAGTTTCTGACATATTTAGAAGAGAATGGGATTCTCTCGCAATGGACCCCTCTTGGGATGCCACAACATAATGGGGTGTCTAAAAGAAGAATTGAATACTGTTAGACATGGTTCGGTCCACAATAGGGTTTGTAAGTCTGCCAGTCTCCTTTTGAGGTTATGCTCTTAAGACTACTTGTTATATTCTGAACATGATTTTGAGCAAATCAGTTGCAAAAATTTCATATAAGATATGGACTGGGCGTAGGCCGATACTCTCTTACATTAGGGTTTGAGGTTGTCCGGCTTATGTCAAGCATTTAAAGATCGATAAACTTGGATCGAAGTCTGATAAATATTATTTCATAGAGTACTCTAAGGAAACAAAGAGATATTACTTTACCTTCCTAATGAATAAAAGATTTCGTGGGTATAAAGGTATTCTTTTGGGAAAAGGAGTTCCTTAGAGAAGAAACTAATGCCAATAAAATTAAACTTGATATCGTTCGATAGATAGAAAAATCAATACAGACAAGTGAACTTACAGAACCAAATTTGACTAAATAAAACTCAGAGCCCATAATAGAGGCATCTTTGAGGAGATCCAATAGAGTACCATGTCAGCCAGACAAATACTATGATTTTTTGATCTGGAACAGTGATCCTGTTGAACTTGATGAAAACAATGAGGATTCGATCACCTATATGGATGCTATATAGAGATCTGATTTTGATAAGTGGCTTGAAGCCATGGAGTCTGAAATAGAATCTATAAAGATCAATGATGTATGGACACTCGTTGATCCACTTGAAGGGGTAAAACTCATAGAGTGTAAGTAGATTTTTAAAAAGAAAAGGGGCACAGACGGAAAGGTGGAGACCTATAAAGTCCATTTGGTTGTCAAGGATTATCATCAACATTATGGTATTGACTATGATGAGATATTTTTTTCTGTGGCAATGCTTAAATTCATTCAGATTATGCTTGCGATAGCATCATACCTGGATTATGAAATCTGACAAATGGATGTCAAAATAATTTTCTAAATGGAGAGCTAGATAAAGAGGCCCATACAATACAACCTAAAGGGTTCACATCCATAGATGAATTTAAGGTATGTAAGCTTCAAAAATTTATTTATGGATTGAAGCAGGCATCTCAGAGTTGGAACATATATTTTAATAAGATGATCAAAATGTATGGCTTCGTTAAAAATAGAGAAGAACCATATATTTACAAATGGGTTAATGATTCTGTGATAGTATTTCTTGTGTTGTATATAGATGATATTCTCTTAATTAGGAATGACATCTCTGTATTATAAAAAAGAAAGTATGGCTATCATCTTAATTCTTCATGAAATATTTGGGAGAAGCATCCTACATTCAAAGGATGAAGATCTATAGAGATAGATTTAAAAGGTTGCTTGGATTTTTTCAATCCACCTACATAGATACCGTGCTGAAATGGTTCAGTATAGAGAATTTTAAGAAAGGCTATCTTTTGATAGGTCATGGAATTATTCTCTCTAAAAAAGATTGTCTGATAACTCCTCAAGAGAGAAAGCGTATGAGTAGAATTCCATATACTTCGATAGTGGGATCTATAATGTACACCATAATATGTATAAGATCAGATGTTGCTTACTCACTAAGAGTAGTGAGTAGGTACCAGTCTAATCCAGATGAGAATCATTGAAAAGTTGTAAAACTATCCTTAAGTATTTGAAAGTACTAAGGATCAATGGCTCATTAATGGAGAATCTGACTTAAAACTTATGGGATATACTGATTTCAATTTTCAGTTAGACTATGATGATAGTAAAAGTGTGTCGGGTTATATCTTTATCCAAATGATAGAGCGATCTATTGAAAAAGTTTCAAGTAGAACACCATAGTCGATTCAGTTTGCGAGATGGAGTATATTGCGGCATCCGATACTGCAAAGAAGCTATTTTGATTGTGAAAGTTCATCAGCAAGCTCGGAGTGGCACCCTCCATTGATGGATCAGTCTTGCTATACTGCGACAACACTAGAGCCATAGCTCAGATGAAAGAATCGAAGTCCCATCAACGTACCAAACACATTCTACATTGCTATCATCTTGATTGAGAGATCATGGATCGAGGTGACGTCAATCTTCAAAAGATCGATGAAAAGAGAACTTGGCCAACCCATTTACTAAAACTCTCAGAATCAAGGAGTTCAACGAACACAAGTGGAAGATGGGTATTCGATGCTGTTCTAATTGGCTTTAGTCTAAATAGGAGTTGTTAAGAAATATGTCCTAAAACCAATCAACTAAGTTGTAGATGATTGTGCTTCTTATAATTATATATAAATTATTAATTAATGAAAATTATTTAACATTTTGATCATAAATCATGTAAGGGGAGGAGAGACCGAGTAAGGAGGGCTCGTCTAGCTATCCTTGATACAATGAAGATGAGGCAAAGTTCTCGACGAGGAAGACTTCGATAAATTGCTCGGTGTTGTCGATGATAAGGAGGCCTAGCTAGTCATCTTCTATTAGAAAATATATCCTAAAGTCAATCATCTAAATTGTAGATGATTGTGCTTCTTATAATTATATATGAATTATTAATTAATAAAATTATTTGATATTTTCATTATAAATCATACATCTTCTTAATTGAACTTTCGTGTTATGATGAAGTCCTTAGAACTACTTACAATCGATAAAAGAGGATTTATCATGTAGTTTTAAACTTATTCATGACCAAACGATATGTTATTACTAGGATAATAACATTTTATCAAGTATAGATCGTTGTGTACTATATGGATTGGTTGTCTTCATAATCAAGGAGTGTGGAGATATTGGTATGACATATAGATGAGATATAAGAGTATATAGTCACTGAACAGTGATCAAACTACGATGTACTTTACTGTTAAGAGTAGCTCATGAAGGATATGAGTATAAGTATCCCTCAGACCTGAGATCATCACAGTGACTTATAAATAACTCACTATATTTGGTGCTAGACTATCTATATTTCTAATATAGTGACGAAAGGCTACTGGGTACAATCAAGTATTTACGAAGTTGGTGTGTGAGTAAAGATGGGATTGATCTCCTCCGGATTATAGGAGTTAATGCATCACTGTTTCAATTGTGCAAAATCTTGATCAAGATAATTCTTATAAGGAGTCACAGGCTTGATGAGGTTGAAACATAATATGGATGAACTGATTCAGGGTTGACAATTTAACCCTAAATCATCTTGAGTATTGAGGGTCAAAAGAATGAATTATTCAGTAACCATATCCCAAGTTCTTGAATGTTACTTTGCAACTATTTGATACTATCCGGACGTTGGGTGTCATTGTTAGATAGTCACTTCGATTAATATAAAAATTTATTTTTATGTTACCGACTTAGTATTCGAACCTATGAGGTCATATACAATAGAAATTTTGATCTGATCTGATGGTTGATTGATGATTATGAATCATTGAATGGTAAAATCATCAATATGATTGATGGTTAACCTTGTACAAAGATTGTAATAAATAATTTGCTAAGGATTAATGAATTATAAAAAGATTGATTAATAATAAGATTGTTAATTGGCTTAATTTGATGGAGCAATGAGGTTCGGATCAAATCTAATAGAATTAGATTCAATTAGATTTGAACTGATTAGGTTATGGATGACCTAATCGCTAAGGGAGATTAGTTTCTGATTTGATCAAGACTTGAGTTCAATTAATTTTTATTTGATTAAGATTTAATTAAAGTGCTTTAGTACCTAATTAGATTAGATTCTCATATTTAATTAGATCTACCAAATGAGATTTGGTTTGGATAAATTAGAACCAACTATAGAGTCCAAATCAGATTGGACTTCTCCCCATGTGCCACACCCTAAATAATGCCTCTTTTTCCCTCAATGCAAATCTGATTTTGCATGAGATTTCTCCACACAAATATTGTTTCCACCCCTTCCTTCTGACATCCAAAGATGGGATAAAATCTAGTTCATATGGTAAGTTCAAATTAGATTTGAAATTTGATTCCATATAAGGATGAGTTTTGATCTCATCCAAATTCTATGGACACCAAACCAAGTAATGCCATTCTTTTTGTGCGACAAAAGGAGGGCATTCACTATGGAAAACCAGAGATGGGCATGAGGCTTTGTTGGAAAGGATTAATTAGTTTTTGGAATTCAAAATCATTTTGAATTTGAACTAAGATTGATCCTTATCTAACCTCACGAACACCCACCTTTATTTTGGCCTTTCTTTTGTGCGACAAAGTGAGAGGATTTATTGTGAGCTCCATCAGAAAAAATCAAGAGAGAAAAAGTAGAAGACAGAAAAGAGTTTCTCCCCTCATCTTCCACTCTCTATTCTTCTTCCTCTTAGATCAGCCAACAATAGGTTCTCTATGCAAGCTAGCATCCCCAAAAGATCGATCAGATCAGATTTCGTGTAAACTTTTGTTGGGTATAAAATACCCTCAGCCGATGTTCTCGACAGGTGGCACCTATCCGGGCTTCTCCAAGATGGGTTCTTCAGTCGCCTATCAGATTGCTTCAAGTGCTCACTGAGCTCCACTACCGGCCGATCCTCTACAGTGATCCACACCAGACTGAACC
>KE507019.1:47104-59609 GCA_000441515.1 Elaeis oleifera
CTACCAAATTTCAGCTGACAGGTTCGGACGCTGACAGGCTACAATAAAGGCCGCAGCACTACTCCATTTCCTGTAACGGACCCCACACGGCTCCATCATGCTCTGGCAAGTCACGACAATAGACATCATTCCACTCTCCACAACCAACCCACGTGGCAAGACATAACGATGTCCACGTCTCTACTCCACTACCCTCTGTAACAAACACCTGAACGGCCCACTACCAGGCAGTTACAGGCATCGCTATCAAGTCTGTTGTGCCCTCCGCCTATAAATAAGGCCCCCCAGATACGTTATTCTCTAAGCTCTCATCTCTATCTAAAAACTCTGCTAAAATCTCCGTTCGAGCTCTCCATTCTTGTTGAGGCAGAGAACTGACTTGAGCATCGGAGGGTCTTGCCGAAGCAACCCCAACTCCGATTTAGACTTCTTTTGCAGGTCCCGACGGTGACTGTGGCACCCTCGACTCCAGCATCTCCGACGTCGATGGATTTTTGCACCAACAGAAGTGAAGTTGATAACTCTTGATATCACCTCTTTAGAAGCTAAGTGACTAAAAAATTATGCTCATCTATTCCTCTGATACCAACTCCTATACCTCCTATATTTATATATTTTGATTCTAGAGCTGTAATTGATTTTTATAAAAGAAATACATAAATTCTAAAGCTCATGGACATATTAAGTTCAGACAAAAGTCCATTAGATGGCAACAAAAGCATGATATTATAGTGTTGAATTTTATAAGATCTAATCCAAATCTTATTGACTACCTTACTAAAGGCTTAAAAAGGACTAAACTCCTTGAGGCATCAAGGGGGATGGGACTTTGTCTATAATAGATCTTCTAATAGTTGATACCCAACCTCTGTGATAGTTGATCCCTTAAAAGAGGTTTAAGTGGTAAAATAAGCTAATTAGTTGATCAAAAAGCAAATTTTATACTATTCCAATCCTAACCCCATGGTGTTTAGCACTCTTATGTAGTGGTTAAGAAAGAGCCTTAGCCTTGAATGAGTTTTGAGGCAGAACTTTCTGCGAGATGTGACTCTACACACATTCTTGAAGGGGCTCACCTTTATAAGGCTACCCATACATGGCCACTACTATGAGATATGAGCTGTCTCTAGAAACTCTCATAAAAATTTAAGATATATATATAGAGCCATTAACGCATAGACTCACGATGGAGAATGCTGTAATGTACATGTGATAATTGAAATCTAGATCAAAAGAACATAGCTCAGAATATGGTTCACTCCAATTCTTTCAGATGGATATTATTCATACTTTGCAAAGTTAAGTCTTGAAAAGACACCTTGCTCATTGAATAGTATAAGCACCCAACAATCTATATGTTAATTCATAACATAATTTAGTTTATTATTTTAGAAAATTTTGAGTTTTATGGGAGATTGTTGGAGGAAATCCTAAATGGAAAACTCAAAATTTTTCTAAATTCAAAATTTTCTTCCAAATGTTTCCTTTAAACAACCAATGTTGAGATTCTTTAGTCTCATATTGGAAATAAAAGGATCTTTAAAGCCGTATATATGTGAAGGGTTTGTCTAAAGCCACTTAGAACATTGAAGTGATTGAAGGAAAATTCTTTAATACATTTGTGCGAACCGAACTGGATCGGATGAGGCACGAGTATGGGCTAAGCACCATGCTACCCAAACCTTATCCTTTATTTTATTCAAAGGATTTAGATTGTATCTTGGGGTGATTTTTTTAGATTTTTCTGTATGAGGGACGAGAATATGTCTTAGAATAGTGTTGCACACACTTCCAAATTTGTTAGTTTTATTTTATTATTTTTTTGTGATCTTCTATAATTCTTTATAATTATGCAATAAAGAATTAAAATATTGGTAGTTTTCTTAATCTGCATCCAAAATTTTATAAGTTTTGTTCTAACATAATAATGCCATGATGTGTAGTATGATAGTAGTTGATATATATCACTACTATGGTAACATGTTTAAAGACACATGCAATCTCTTTATCTCTTGTTGGTGCACCTAACCGACATCAATCCATGTGGCAATAGTAGAAAAGATTTGTATTGAACTGATCTTTAAGTGAAATGTCATCTAGGTCAGGTCGGGTGAATACCGACCTAACATCGATATTCAGTTGACCTGCTTACATCTACATTCAGTTGGCATCAGATTTTTACCAACCTCCCATAAGCCATAATAAAATTCCTAAAGCTTACTATTCCCCATAAAGATCAGCCCACGATCTCTCTATAGCTGGCCAATCTATTATAACCAATGGCTAACAAATTAAAGTGCTTATCCAAAACCACCTAACAAACAAAATCCTCTAAATCAAGTGGTTATCAATGGCCTAACAAATTATATCAATGGTCTAACAAACTCCTCTATATAAAGAGGTAAAGGGATTCTTTAGAGGTAAGTCAGAACTAGACTTTGAGAGCAGATACTCTACCGAAACTCCACTTCTCTAGTTCCTCCATTGAAAGAAACTTGAGCTTTTCTATTCTTTTTATCCCACTCAATTCTTCTTGCTCTCTACTTCTTCTTATTTTCACTATCTATTCTCGATCTCCAACTAACTTAATCATCAGAGGGTCCTAAATGGAAGGATCACCCATTCGGTTCGTGGACTTCTTTGCAGGTTATCAACGAAACTTATCACATTTGGTCCATCACTAAACTCCAGCTCAGTACTGAACCGACCTCTTCGATTCAGCTCGAAGTATCACAACAATAGATTGGTGCTAAAGGAAGGACCTTGTCCAAATTTTTAATGAAAAATATGGAGAAGACTAGCACAGAACAACTCCTTACCCTTGTCATCTTCTCTGAGAGACGTAGCGAAAGCTACTCAACGACCAATTATAGTTAATCTTCAACAATTTGCTTTCTTGGTTTAGCAAGTTCCGGCTCTTACTACCATAGTGCATCAACTTCAATATACCATGGAACAGCAATGTGAAACAACCCCTCTTGAAGTTATATCTCATCATTGCCAACAATCGATTCATCAAGATCATTATCCTAGTCAGATTGGTGAATCCTCTGAAAGGGACTTTGTTCCCAATAGGGGAAAGCCACATTAGGAAGGCGAGTTTGAATAAAAAATTCAAGATCTTAAGAAGCGATTGATGGAAGTACAAGTCAGGAAATATTCCCAAAATAGGGGAGAGAATTTTAACTTACGATCCCCTTTCTCTCAAGAAATTTTGAATGAACCAGTTCGTTCCCTATTTAAAGATGCCATCAATGGACTCATTTGATGGTTCCATCAATCCGTTGGATCATTTTGGGGGTTACAGAGCCTCATGATATTACAAGAGACGTCGGATCCCCTACTCTGTCTTGCTTTCCCTGCTACGCTCAAAAATCAGTGAGGGTGTGGTTTCTTGAACTTCAACCAGGGTCCATCTCTTCTTTTGAGCAACTAGAAAGACTGTTTGTAACTTACTTCAGTAATAACCTACCATATCTAAAAAATAGCAATAGTCTTTTTCCCACTCAACAATAAGAGGGTGAATCCCTCCATGCGTATGTAACACGCTTCAATGCAGCTATACTTGAAGTTAGAAACTTCAATGAGTCTATCGCTATGTCAGCTTTAAAGCGAGGACTCAAGAGCAACCTCTTAATCTTCTCCCTCAATAAAATTTTTTCAAATACTTATGATGAAATGCTAGCCTAAGTTTGAAAATATGCTCAAGCCAAAAAAGAAGAAAGCCTTAATTGGCAAGCAAAAAAGAAGAAAAATATTAAAAGCAACCAGTGAGGAAGGTCACGGAGTTCAGCTAGAGGAGAACTTAACCCGACCTTAGAAGAATCCGAGGCTAAGAACTCCATCTTGACATTTTGATAATTACTCTCCTCATCTGCCCCTCGTGCTCAGATCTTGATAGAGATCAAAGGGCAAGGATATCTTCACTGACCAAACCCAATGAAGACCCCATCAACAAAAAGAAATAAAAGAAAGTACTATCGATTCCACCTATTGGATGCATGCCCTAAGAGCCAGATTGGCTAACACTTGTAAAACATTCTTTAGATATAATTTGTAATTTAATTTAATATTTATAAAATTAGATTATTTTCATTCACATTGTGTTTAATAGTATCTGTGAATCGTCCATTGGGTTAATGGGTATAATAACACATACTCTTAGGAGTTGAGAATTTGAGACATGTGTTATTATAGTTAACTCAAATTACTTTCGATCGTAGGATCATCATGAAAACGGTGATCAATCTAGAAGATTGGTGTATGATCACTTCCTTCAGATAGATGAGTCTTGAATCTATGGTGTTAAGATATTGGAGTGAAAGTACAGGTGCTTGTTAAGAATAAGGGTACTGAGTATGACCATTTATGAACAGTCACAAGAAAATCTATCTTCTCGTCAGTGACATGTTCATAGCTATAGTTGTGTGTTTAGTTTCTAACCTGAGGTACATCAGCCATTCACCTTGAGGGTGCTATAGTTTGACTACACTATAACTCAGCCTCTTAGCCATACGGAGCCTTGAGGTATATGTTAGCTGCAGTATATTTATTATAGGATTTAGGTTGCACCAAGATGGGATCTATCGATCTCGGTAGAAGAGTAGTCCTATGTAGATCATGACATTGAATCCATAAGCCCATGGCCATGGCACTATGAAAGATAGAAAGATGTTTCTATTGGATTTCGCATCAGACTCAAATCGAATGATTCTATCATATGACAGTGATGAGGTTTGATAAGTTAATCTTGACCTCGATCCTATCGTGACTCACGATAGAAGAATCGGATCACACGGTAACTGCACCTATAGGTTCGTCTCTTCAGTTCTGTTAGCTTGCCACTACATATTGCGAGATGTCATTGGTGGATTGTGAGAGCTTATTAGGATCATGATGGATCGATGATTCTTGATAGGTATGAGTTAGAATTGTTCAATCCATTGAAAGAAGTTTCAATGATACTATGATAGAGATCATAGTATATCTCACTATCAGACAAAATTGAACATATGTGGTCACACAATAAGGGTATTAATCTTGGATTGATCCAATTGGGCTTGTAAAGCCACAATTGAATTAAGATTTGATGAAATCATATTGGGTTTAGGTGCACCATGCTAGCACATGGTTAAATCTAAATTCTTCTTTGAATTTGTTTTCTTGTTAGATAAGGTTTAGATCAAGTCAAAGCCTTCATCCTAACCTAATCTTGTTGGGTTTAAGGGGCACCACTTTAGGTGCCCATATGGATTGGATCCAACCCATTTGAAGGCACAAGCCTCAAGCCTTCCTCTTATCCATTTGACTTGGTACTAAACTTTTAGAAAGTATTTGTGGGGCATACCACCTCTGGATAAGATCCAAAGGGGCACACACCCCTCTTCTTCTGGCAGGTTCCATAGGCGCAAGCCACATGGAATGCATATGGAGAGTGAGAGGGGCACACGCCTCTCTCTAAATTCAGCATATGGAGGAGGTGGGCGCACGCCCCCTCTCTCTCTTACGTGGATGAGAACAAGAGGGGCACCAAAGGTTGGCACCCACTCTAGTTTTCTGTTTGGGGTGATTGGATTCTATATGAGCTTGATTTTCTTGAGAAGAAATTAGCTTATAAGAATCAGTTTTTGTATCCTCTCTAGTTTCCTATTTGGAGAGATTAGATTCCATATGAGCTTGATTTTTTGGAAAAAAAATTAGCTTAAAGGACTTAGTTTTTACATCTTCTTGGTTTCTTGTTTGGGTGATTGGATTCCATATGAGCTTGATTTTTTTTGGAAGAAAATCAACTTATAAGGAATCAGTTTTTGTATGACAAAACTTGCCGATAAACCCGATTGGATCTCAATTTTGACTCTGATTGGAATTCGAACTATGGGTTCTATTTAATAGCCTTATTTTGGGTTCATGAGAGAGTATAGAAAATCTTATTTTCTGCACCCATCTCCCTGTGTCCATGCCCCTTTCCTTCTCCCATGTCCCTTGCATGCCCAAAGGGTTGGGCATCCTCATGATCTCCACTAGCCTAAAGTAGTTAGATGAATTTCCTTATGCCAAGAAGAAAGAAGGTGTGTTCTCAAGCTTTGAGATCATGGGGAAGAGGATCAAGTGTTGATCCAGGATCCAGAAAGACTTAGTAGAAGAACGATCCAAGGTTGATCCTGGTGGATATCTATAGAGGTCGGATATGTGCGCAGCTCCACAAATGAACCTCCTTCAGATCCATAGTATATAGATTACGGTGTTTATCTATCCACACAAGGTGTAAGATCATCATTCTCTATTTTATATATTGATATAAATGCTTAACAAATCTGATTTAGATCTATGCCTGACATGCCAGATCAGTGAAAATTTTAAATTCCACTGCATTTGATCCGAACCAATCTGGTGCACCACCTGATCCTTCAACTAGTACCAGAATCAAGTAGTACGGATCATAGATCCAAATCGGATCAAATCTGATCCAGATGAAATCTGAAGTAGTGATCAGATCTAAAAATATTTAGATTAGATCTATAGATCTAAAAGTGTTTTAGATTTAAATTTAATATGTGTTAGACTAGATATGATATATGAGATATATGCTAGCAATTGTTATGTAGATCTAATCTTATTGTCTGAGTAGCCAAGTACTCTAAATGGGTTTATCACCAGGCCATCTGGTCATAAGAAGAAGCAGGGATTAAAGTCCCTCCCTTACCTAATCAATGGGTTTTCTTATGACGTGTAGGGGTGCCAAGTGATTATATCCCATAAAAAGAATAACGAAAGGAAAACTTAATTTCTTACAAACTCTATATCTGGAATCCTAATTTTGATTGATTATGATGTATGTTTTGTTGTTTAGATATAAAAATATTTTCAAATCTAAATTAGAACTTTTGTGATGCATGCATAATCTAAAACTGTGAAACTTACTATTGGCACGCCTGCTGAGTCGACTCAGTCCTTGTTGAGTCGACTCAGTGCCCTGATATATCGGCTCAATCTATGACTAAACTGACTAAGTTGTCAGATAGAGGGCAATAGATTTTTGTTCATCATAGATTAGTCGGCTCAGCCCTGTGACTGAGCCGACTCACTTTGCTGAGCCGACTCAAGTCCAACGTGAGTCGACTCAGTTCTGTGAATAGATTTTCTTTATGTGATATAATGCAATGTGGTCTAAATTGTTTAGACATGAGACCCATGAACTTAATTGAGAATTAAGATATGAAATTAAATAGATCTAAAAATTATGAATTCAAGATCTAAGTCAATTTCATAATACATGAGTTCAGGGTGTGGGTAGCTCAATTAGGTCTAGATTGAGCAGTTGATCAAACCAAATCAAATATTAGTTAGGAGGGGATCAAATATGCTCATGACCAACCTGAGTAGTTGTAAGCTTGATCTGATCGATTAACAGTCATATGTTATCGATCAACCTAAGATCTAATTCAACTCAATGGTTCGAACCCAAATCAATAGGCTAATTTGATCAATTCTAATCAATCAATTTGATGTCTAAGATAAGTACATAGATGGTGATTCTTTAATTGGTTCCGTTGTCTGATCTGATCAATTCATTGGTGTCTAAAAAAAGCAACGGGAGGACCCCACACATCTTAACTTATTCGATCATTTTGGAAGATTATATTTTATATTAGGTTACTTTGTTGAACTCAAGCAAGCTCATACCAATAGGTTAGTCATAATCATTATGATTAATTAAGGAAAAGACCTAAATCAAATCTTTCTAATAAAATATTAAGTCTAGCGGTCTTTCACCATTGTAGTTGTGTGGGTCCTTCCTAGGATTGATTATTCTCGACTGGATATAGTGGTTCAATTACATTGTAAAGATGCAACCACGCTATTAGACATGAGATGCTGTGGGGTGGAGATGGGTTTGGGCTCAATATTTCAGATACGATGAGAGTCCCAATGACGGCTCCATTTCATGCAATTGGTGGGTCTGACTTAACTAAAGAGTGGGCCAATATTTCAAACATGGTGAGGCTTCATGAATTAGAGATCAGAGATAGCTACATCATGTTTGGAGAAATATTAGACAAGAATTGTCCACTTATCGATTGACCCATCATCAATAACTGTTAGGTAAGGTGGTGATCCATTCGGTGAGACCGCAACACCCACTATAAACTTTTGATCATGGAGATTTTATTTTTTACTCAGAGAGTGTGGGGATCCAAAAAAATAATGGGAGCCCATATTATTTTAAACTAAAATTTAAATAAATTGATTAAATCAATTACAAAATCTAATTAAAAATTTAACTCTCTATAGGAACAATATCTGCGTCAAATCTCCTAGCCAGGATCCTAGAAACCAATAGGTTGATTGGATTAATTTTAAGGATTAGCTCTGAAATTTGAAAATTATTTTGAATTTCAAAAAATTGGCCTATATATTTGATCAGGACCCTTCCCTTCTTCCAGCCCATCCGACCACTGATCAAAGAGTGTCTCATGAGAAGTGATTGGATGATGAGAATAAGGTTAGGTGTTACGTGTTGGCATCAATATCTAATAAATTACAATGCCAATAGGAGGATATGAGGATTGCTAGGCAAATACTAGTTCACCCACAAGAGTTGTATGGCGAACAGAGTCACGCAGGTTGCTAGAAAGTGTCCAAGCGACTCTTCAAAATAAAGATGTATGATGGATAGTCAGTCCACGATCATTGTTTGATAATGATTAAGGATCTCAAAGAGCTTAAGAAGCTAAGTATGTCCATGGATAAGGACTTACAGGTTGATCTCATTCTGCAATCCTTGATTGATTCATATGGGCAATTTATTATAAACTTTCATATGAATAAGATCTAGTGCACCATCTATGAGTTGGTCAACATGTTGGTTACTACTGAGGATACTTTGAAGAGTTCAAGGGGCTCTATGCTTGTTGTGAAGCAAACTTCTTCCAAGAGAAAGTCTGCTATGAAGAAGAAAAGTCCACGAAGAAACAGAAGGTGGAGAGCAAGAAGAAAGAGAAGAAGGTGGTTCCGAAGAAAAGACTGCTAATAAAAAAAATATTTCTATTGTAATACTGATGGCCACTGGAAATGGAACTATCTGGCTTACCAGGCGACCCTAAAGAACAAGAAGGAAGGTGGACCTTCTGAAGGTATGCTCGTCATAGGCCTTTGCATGGCCTCCATATAGGTGATCGGATCCTTATCGTTCTCATCAAGTTCAATGGGGTCACCATCCCAAATCAAAAAATTGTAGTATCTATCTGACTAATGTGGTACTCTACCGGATCTCCTCAATGGTGCCTCTATTGGCTCCAAATTTGATTCACCAATCAAATCCAATTTTGTGTGTGTTAGTCCTTCCACATCATGAAATTCATCAAGTTCAATTTTACAGGCATTAGCTCCTTCACCAAAAATTTTTTTTTCAAAAAGATTGCTCGGCTGCTAACAAACACCTTTTATTCTGCAATGAGGTAGAAGTAGTATCCTTTAGTTTTCGTTAGGTACCCTACAAACAAACATCTGTCGGACTTCGATCCAAGCTTATCTATCTTTAAATGCTTGACATAAGCTGGACACCCCCAGACCCTAAAGTGTGAGAGCACTGGCTTATGCCCAGTCTATATCTCATATGGAGTTTTATCGACAGACTTGCTGGGCACCTTATTCAAAATATAGCAGACAGTTTCTAGAGCATATCTCTAAAAGGAGATTGACAGACTCGCAAAGCCTATCATAGATTAGATCATGTCTAACAAAGTTTGATTCCTCCTCTCCGACACCCCATTATGTTATGGTATTCTAGGAGGGGTCCACTGTGAGAGAATCTCATTCTCTTCTAGATATGTCGAAACTCACTAGTGAGATATTTACCTCCTTGGTCTGATCGAAGGATCTTAATACTCTTTTTAGTTTATTTCTCTACTTCAGCATGGAATCATTTGAACATTTCAAATTATTTTGACTTATGCTTCATAAGATAGACATACCATGCCTCATTAGGTCATCTGTAAATGTAATGAAGTAGAAGTATCCTCCTCTGACACTTATATTCATAGGTCCGCATACATCAGTATGTATTAGACCTAGGACATCGCTGGCTCTTTCACCTTTTTCCATAAAAGGTGACTTAGTCATCTTACCAAGTAGACAGGATTCATAGGTAGGCAATGATTCATAATCATCTATCTCAAAGATACATTTCCTGATCAACCTGTCAATTCTACTCTTGTTCACATGACCAAGCCTATAATGCCAAAGGTAGGATTCACGGATATTATCTAATTTAAGACATTTGCTAGCTGTGTACATTACACTAACAGGCCGTGATATTATGTATATGCCATGTTTTAATTGTCCATACAAAATTGTAGTATCATTTATAATGATATCACAAAAATCATCCTTTATTATAAACTTGTAACCAAATTTGGCCAAAAGGCCTACAAAGATGACATTCATCATAAAGGAGGGACAATAATGATAATCATCTAACATGACACTACTGGACTCAAAGACAAGCTGCAAAGTTTTCAAGGCCAGAACTAGAGCAAGATTTTCATCTCCAACGTTAAGGAACCGCTCGTCCTCTCGAAACTTCCTACTTACCAATAGTCCCTGCAACGAATTGCATATATTAATAGGACTTTCGATATCCAATACCCAAGTAGTAGTATCACAAACAGAGAAATTACAAGGTGTTATCATATAAGTACCTTGTGAAGCAATCACTTGCTTTTTTCTCTTATTTTTAGGCCTGTTTGGGTCAAGGGTGGCTATATAAGCAGGACAATTCTTTTTCAATGATCCAGCTTCTTGCAGAAGAAGCACTCTGCCTGGCTCTTGTCAATTTTTGATGGTTTGCTCTACTTAAGATCGTCGGTATGAATTTCTATACCTTTTTCTTCTTTTCTCTCTTAGAAGATTGATACCCTGTAGATGAATCTCCCACTAAATTTACTGGCTCCTTCTGGAGCTGGTGATCCTTCTCAAAAATCTACAGTAACCCTAACAAATCATGGTAGTTCACCACAGGCTTCGTCATTCTATAATGATTGAGAAAGGGCAGGTAGGATTTCAGTAGCAAATTAAGGATAGCATCCTTGCCTAACTGTTCATGCAACAAAAAGTCAAGTTTGCTAAGGCATCCAATCTACTCAATCATGTACAATACACGATCGGTGACTAAAGTCCCCTCTCGCATACGAGCATTGAACATTATGCAAGAGGTTTTGTGTCTCTCCACATCCTCAGAGGTGTCGAAGGATTCATTCCATATTTGAATGATCTCCTCTGGTTGCGCATTCTCGAACTTGCGACTAAGTTCATCATTCATAACTACCTCATCACACAACGCACAGTCATGCGATCATTGAGCCACTTCATGTAAGTATCTCTCGCAGCACAAGGAGCATTGGCTGTAGGTTCTTCAGATGCCTCATCCGTAAGGATATATAAAATTCTCTCGTGCTCTAAGATGATCTTCAACTTTCGATACCAGCTATCGAAGTTGGGTCTGGTGAGCTTGTCGTTGTCCAACAGCATACGGAGGGATAGTGTGTTGGCCATAACAGAAAGAAAAAATATTAACTTATTAGTATATGAATTATTTTAATTCTAAAATATAGACTTTAATCTAAAGATCCCTCACTATTTTTATGAATTGGTAGCCTCTACCTCTAACTCAAGAAATTACACTAATTCCTTAGCGGGTACTAGAATCCACACAGACTGCATTCGGGCTCGAGTGTGGCTCGACCAACCCTAGTGCATCCATGGGTAGGTTTATAACTAATTATTTCTCTAAACAACTTTTAACAATTAGGTTTTGCTCCAGGCATCTCTTCAGCAGGCGTGTGGCACCTCCATTAAAATTTGGTAGGTCCAACCATTAACATGACACACCAAGTGCATCCAACAAATGAATGTCCAGGCCCGAGTGTGGCTCTGCCAACTTGAGCATTGATCTAAAGGTACATCATGATGGTCATATGATGAATGATAATTTAATACGTAATAGACACCATACGTGTGGCACCTCCAATGCCTATTAAGAATATTGGACTCATTATCACACACCTTAATGGGAGGCAATGATCAAATTATCTCATAACTTTATCACTTTATGGACCTAATAATTTAGAAGATTTGATTTCATTGATCTGAGAATAAGAGAAGAAGTCGACCTGCAAGCTGCAAATCCTCCCACTAACTTCACCAAGTCATGTAAAGGATTAGACACAAACTAGTCTAAAGATACCTAAATCAGTCACACTGATTCATCGTAGTGGCATGGGTCCGTACGAATCGACTAGTGATCTAATTAAAATACTATCTACCATATTGGCCAGATAAGTGAGATCAGTGGGAGGATGTGCCCTTAACTCACCGTAGATGCATCTAGGTGAGTAGCTTCCAATTAAAATTACTTGATCGAATCTGCCAAACTTACCTTAGACACAACTGATTAACTAGTTTAATTTGGCACACCAGAAGATTCGAGTTCAACCACGGAGCCATG
>KE507020.1:96224-109259 GCA_000441515.1 Elaeis oleifera
AGGGCACTTGGAGCAATCTGATAGGCGATTGAAGAACCCATCTTGGAGAAGCCCGGATAGGTGCCACCTGTCGAGAACTTCGGCTGAGGGTATTTTATACCCAATATTCACCTAAGGAGAAGTATTATGCTAAATATATCTCTCTAACTTTGATAAAACTCTTTCAATATGGGGGTAAAATTCTATCAAAACTATTTATAATATGTCTGCTTAGAATCAAAAAAATCCTTTGAACTATTATCATAAAACTTGCTATCTAGTCATTCTATAAATTCTTCTGAATTATAGGATCAGGGATGCTACCAACACCAAAAGATAAGAAATTT
Source organism: Elaeis oleifera (assembly GCA_000441515.1). Taxonomy (NCBI): domain Eukaryota; kingdom Viridiplantae; phylum Streptophyta; class Magnoliopsida; order Arecales; family Arecaceae; genus Elaeis; species Elaeis oleifera. The sequence continues at coordinate 96,551 of KE507020.1, forward strand.
TCTAGGTTAGTCCTTAATTCTTTTGATATACTCACATCTTTATTTTTCAAAGACTCAAAAAAGAAGAAAAAAAAAGCCCCTTTATATGACAAACTAAGTAAAAATCTAAAAGCTGTGGAATTCTTCCATTCTGATCTTTTCTAAAAAATATATTCTATAATTTATAAAGCATGGGATGCTCATCTATTCCAATCTGAGAAAGAGTTTCTCCACCATATGACTAGTTTAATCAACTACTTAGCAGAAAAAGAATATTCTTTGAAAGCTATTAAGGAATATATTTATAAAGTTGGAAGATAGGTAACACAACCTACCTCTAAACTCTTCTCTCTCTATAATCTCTATGAAATACTAGAGACGCCAACAATGATTAAGTTTCAAAAACTTGATTATTAAAAAAAACACAAGAAGTTTGGAATTCAGAACTCCAAGAAGATATATATCAAAAAGCAACTCAGCCTGATGAATCAAAGAAGCTCCTTGAGGAAGTACAATTGTTTTTAGACAATTGAATCTATCCTAAGCTCTTTCTACCCCTAATCAATATACTTATCAGACTAGAAGAAGTGAGAGCTTTATATAAAGGGCTTGTGAAGTTGATCTTAATAGACTGTGCCATACCATATGATATATTTCATTCCATTATTGCCACTATACTAAGAGATGTGGAGAAAATCAAAAATATCTTGATGCAAAAATATACAGTGGTATAGAAGATAAGAAGATAGGAGGTATTGAGCATTCTTTTCAAATCTATAACATCACTACTCTTGAGGATGTAGATAATCAAGTAGGATTTCAGTCAAGAATGACAAAGAAAAAAATATTTGCCAAAGACCTTGATCCATCTGCTAAAGACTTTGATCTCAAAATTTATGAAGTAATATCATATTTAGAAGTCTATTAGGTTGTCAAAAAACTGCAACAACAAAATATTGGACTGATGGGTGAATTTAGGTGACTACCAATCTTCCAACAAGAATACCAATTGAAAAGAACCCCCAAGATCTTCTATGTAGAGAAAATTCATATCTAGAATGGCGTATTCTTCTCAACTTAAAGAATTATCCTAAAAAAATTTGAAACTATAAACTATTTAAAGAAGATGTTATATCATGCCTAAAATTGCAGAAAATTTGGAGACAACTGCAAGCAAATAGACATCCATCTATATTATGGCTCAGAAAGTTGAGCAAGACAATCTTCTCTAGTTCTCAACCATTTCACTCTAGAAGGTTGAGCTCAGTAAAAAAAAAGAAGAAAAAAAATATTTTTACTAACCCTTCTACCAAAATCATGGTAGAAAATTTTTTAGTAGATACAACTCAATGGCTCTTTTATTAGCCACTTTGACAACCAGATGATTATTACTATCTCAGAAGACCATATTATGTCTACACCAACTGATCTCTAAGCCGATTTAATTCTCAAAAATAGTTCATCTTCAAAAGCCAGTCTATATCAGAATTCAAAAAGACAAGCAAGCTACAGAAAGATTTCTGACATCATTACTGTTCATTTACAGAAAATTCTTGATACTATTCAGAGACGACAAGATGCTACAGAAAATCAGACTTAAAACTAATTAAGTTCCGACTTCGATTTTGATTTCTACAAGCTTTTGAATTTCAAATCAAATGAAGTCTGCTGGACTTCAAACTGATTGAAGTCTACATAGTTCCTTCCCTCATCTATAAATAATGAGGAAGGCCTTCATCCAAGGCATCAACTGAGCACGGGAGACAAATTGAGAGAGGGATTTCAGTTCTGAGTGGCAGAGTCCGTCTTCCTAATCTCCCATCTTCTCCTCTCCTCTCCTCCTCTTCTCTTATCTTCTTCCCTCTAATCCTTCCTCTTCCACTCATCTATTCCATAAAGTTCTCTTCTTTCTCCTAATCCTTCTCCATCTGCTTCCCTCATGGCAGACATCTTCACTGAAGGCTTTGGGTTCTCTGCATAACAAAGCCTCAACTCGCTTCTCCTTCATCTATTTTCATTAAAATATTCCATCCACAACTCATCTCTAGAGAGCCTCCATCATTTCTCTTAGTTTATTCATTTCCCTTGTTTCTTTCACCAAAACCAAGCTTCGTTTCATCATTCCTCCATTAAAAAATCCTTCTCCACCATCATCTCCTCCATTTTCCCATTATAATATTCCATTCCTTCATCTCTTCCATTAAAAAATTCCTTTACTTCTTCCTCCATAGTTCCTTCAACAGAACACTTTGCCATTTAGCTCCATAATCCATGTGAGTTTGTAAATAAGTGTGTTTATTTATGTGTTTACTCATGTATTAGCATATATTAGCATGTATGGTGTGTATTTAAGTTTGCTTAAGCTTGATTAGTGTACATAAAGTTTGTACGGTGTGTATTTCAATTTCATCAGACTCTATGTAAGTATGCTTTTATAAATAAAATTTATTTTCTTTCATATTACTATTTTTAATTATATTTTAAGCTTTCTTTATGCTTTAAGCTTATTTATATTACTATTTATAGTACTGTAGCTAATTACTATAGCATGTACACTGTGCAATATTATAGAAAAAATACTGTGCAGTATTGTTGTGCACTATAGCATATTACTGTAGCACAGCAGTAAATAATCTAAATGCTACTGAGGTTGTGAAGTAAACAACGGATCAGTCTTTTAAGGATGAACAACCCTAAGGTTGGTAGAGATTGTGAAGTAAATAATTGATCAATCAGAGTAAATAACCCAAATACTACCTGTAACATATTATAAAGTTGTATTAAAAATATAGTACAATCTATCATGCAATCATAAAGTAAACAACAGATCGATTATATGCTATCAAATTAGTGAACATATATTGAATGTACTCTGTTTACTTTTAAGCTTTTATTTATTTCTTTCACTTTATATTAAGCAATTTTATTTTATTTTGCTTTAATTTATTTTATCACTTTCACATTTACCTACTCTTATTTAAGCTCAGTTCATCCATATTTTAATTCTACTTACTGCACTTACGCGTATTCATCCCTGCTCAAGCTTTGTTCTTTCTATTAGTCTTATTCTTACTTACCTTTTGCTTGTCCATTTTAAGTGTTCAGTTCATTAATCGGCCATAGTTATAGCTTAAAGTTTACTCAGTAGTTTATTTAGTGCATTTATATTCTTTGCTCTTACATTAGCCTGTTTACTAATAATCTGGATAGTTTTAGTTATTAGAAGTTTAGTTTATCTTAATTGGTTAAAGTTTATAGTTTATTAATTCATGTTTCTAGTTTACATTTGGTTACTAGTTTGTGTTCTTTCATTAGTTTCCCATTAATTTATGTTTCAATTGTTTGTAATTTCTTATACTAGCTTAGCTTGCGCTTTAATTCTCCTTAGCCTTCCATTAGCCTTTACCTTAGTATAGACTTGTATCTTGTTAGTCTATTTGTCTTTTATATGCTTACCTGTTAGTCCTTTAACTTTGTGTCTGTCTAATGTCTGTTTAGGTATTATCTGTATGCTTAACCTTCTTAACTCCTCAATTATAATCCATTTTGCTTTTACACTCCTGGGTTCTGGGCTGTTTGTTATATGGTACATGCGGGCAGTATCGTATATCTCATAGTTCGTTTATCCATCTACTGCTTCTACATGTATGCACATAGTCTACCCATTTACTGTTTCTATGTGTACGCATGTAGCTTTTAATGTTGTGTCACACTACTATCATAATCTACTGTGGGGCACTGTGATACTTCCTCCTCGTGATTATCGAAGTTCCTGATCTGCGTCAGGAGAGTCCATTAAGACTTGCAAAATATCATACTACTGTGGCTCTGACCCACACACATACTGCTGCTTCCACATGTATGCACGTTGGCTCGGATCATAATTGAAATGGATAGTGGATAAGTTGTCAGGGATTTCTATTAATTGTGAATCCACTAAGATCAGTCTAAGATAATGATTTATTATCCTAGAGACCTGAGCTACAAGTTTATAGTTAGAAATTGGTTTATCTTTGGTATTTTTGGGATAAATAATTTACTAACTATATTTTTCTACTAACTATTTTCTTATTTTCGAAGTTTTTTGAGAGTAAGAAATTACTAATTTCTAAAGAATTACTAGTTTTTAAGGGACTACTAGTTCCTTTATCCTTAGAGAAATATGAGGTTTCATGAATTTTCTTAGATAAATGGATTAAACTAGATCTACTGGATGAGGGTGACGGGTTTAAGATAGGCTAGTTCAAAGATTTCAATTCAGGTAAAGAGTCTGGTCTGATTTTTAAATTGCACAAATCAAATGTAGAAGTAGTTTCTTTAGAAAGAGTTTCATCAGCTTGGTTCAATATGATTTTATCTAATTCTTCTAAGAATTCTTTTTTTAATTGTGCTTCTGAAAGGTCAGATGTTGGAGGTACCTCAGTTAGATCTAACTGTTCTTCTTTAGTAATTTTCTCAATAATTTCATTGTGATTTTTAATTGGTATCTTTAATTTACTGATGCCTGAACTCAATTCAAAGGATAAAGATATAGAGTTTAAATTAAATTCAGTATCAGTATCGAGAATATGAACAATCTCAATGATCTAATTAAAAGGGTTTTCTTTAATCAAGTTTTCATCAGATTCTTCAGATGAATCATTTTTAATTTCAACTCCTAAGAGATTGGGTATGGTATCGATCTTTACGAAAAATCACCAATCTTTATTAATGAATTATCAAAATTATCCCTATCAGATTTAGATTCCTTTTTTTCCTTTAGAAGGCTATTAGTCTGAGTTTCTTTAAGGTTGAGAGAATGATTCATACAGTTTTATGATTCCTCAATCTGGTCTAGATGTTCAGAGATTTCATCAAAAAGAATTTCTACTTTAGAGATTTGATTAAGATCATTGGTAGAAATCTCAAGTGGACTCGTATTCCTCTCCTTTTGAACCTGAGTTGTCTTGTAAACAGGTTCATTTTTAAAACTTCTACAAATTTTTCATGATTTAGCCATCCTTTTAATCATAATTTTTTATATTCTAGGACTAGCTTCTTCAAGGCTTTGGATATAATATTTATCAAACCAGTCAAAGAAGAAAATATATCTCTCTTCAATTCTCATCTGACTAAACTATATTTCTTTTATAATTTTTTTTCTTTTATTGTAAGTTTCAAAGAACCACTCTTTTCTATCTTTGTTTCTTTAGAATCGAAGTCTTCTCTTAGTAGTTCTTTATTTATAGGGAATTCAGCTACTTCTATGATATTAGAGTCAATATAAGAGCCATATGGAGTTTTAAAACTAATCTAGCTTAATTTTTTTATTTAATTTTTTATTTCTATTTAAATCATATAAAATATCTATAATAGGTTCTATACTATAATCTTTTGGACTATTTTCTAATTCTCTCAAAGTTAAAGAAGTTTTATTTAAAGATATAGTTTTAATGCAAGTTGGTTTCTGAAGCTTAGTATTTTTCAAGTTAGATGGCAAGGTTTTCTTCATCTTGAAGAGTTTCTTTATCCCAAGATTTTAAGTCTACATTCTATTCTTTCAAGATTCTGGGGATAATGATCAAAGGACTGCTTTTCATTTTCTTCATCAGTTTCTTCAAGTACTTTTGGGAAGAAAACTTCTCTATTAGTTTCTTCTGGATAGAATTCATCTTCTTTTATTTCTTCAGAGTAGATGGATCTATATCATCTTGTAACTCATCTTAATCCCTATCCTCAATATCGAAGGCTTCAAGTCTTCATCGATTTTATAATATTGAGAGAATCAACTACCTATTATTTAGATGTATGCTAAATATATCTAACTTAAATAGTCTACCTATTTATATCTATTTTATTAATAAAGAATCAAACTAAGTTTTATCTTAAATTCTATAAAATATATATCTATACTACTAATTAACTCCTCAATAGTTACTAGATTTTTATTCATTTTGCTTATTAAAGATATTTTTAGAACATAAAAAGTTATTATTACTTCAGATAGGTTATAGAACAATATCATTTTTCAAAAGTTCGGTAAGAGATCTAAGGATACTAGCCATAGGAATGACACCAAACAGTCAATGCGACTTACTTCACCCTTTTCACATCTTTTCTCATGGCTAACATGGGTATTACTGTGCCACCAAATGGTGACTACTAGATGGCTAAGGTAAGAATCGTTAGATCCCCTTCCCAACAAGATTTGGCTCTGATACCAATTATGATCTGGGCCAATGCGCGTACGCATGGAAGCAGCAGAGTGTGTGTATGGGTCGGAGCCACAGTGGTATGATATTTGTAAGTCCTAACAGACTCTCCTGATGCAGATCAAGAACCCCGATAATCATGAGGTGAAAGTATCACATTGTCCAGTAGTAGATTATCACAGCAGTGTGATACAACAGTAAAGGCTACATACGTACACGTAGAAGCAGTAAATGGGTAGACTACATATGTACATATAGAAGCAGTAGATGGATAAACAAACTATGAGGTATATGATACTGTCTGCATGCACTGTATAACAAACAGCCTGAAACCTAAGAGTGTAAAAGCAAAATGATTTATGATTGAGGAGTTAAAAGGTTAAGCCTACAGATAATACCTAAACAGATAGTAGACAGACATAAAGTTAAAGGACTAATAGGTAAGCATATAAAAGATGGACAAACTAATGGAAATCTAAAGACAAACCTTATAGATCTCAGATACACAATGAACAGACTAATAGAAATTTAAAGATAAACTAAGTACATAAGATATAAACCTATATTAAGACACAGGCTAATAGAAAGCTAGAGTGAACAGTGAATTAAAGTGTAAGCTATGCTACTGTAAGAGAATATAAACTGAAACATAAACTAATGAAAAACTTAATAAGAGAACACAAACTAAATGTAAACTAAAGAACATAATTTAATGAACTAAATTTTTGAATAACTAAAATAATTAAAACTAAAACTATCTAGTATAAAATAAATAGACTAGGTTGCAAGCTACGAAGGATTAAAACTATAAGTAAACTAACAAAGTAGATAAACATAAATGTAATAGATAAACTACTACTAAGCTATAACTATAGCCGATTAATGAACTGGCCGATTAATGAACTGAACACTTAAAATGGACAAGTAAAAGATAAGTAGGAATATGACTAACAGAAAGAAACAAAGCTTAAACAAAGATAAATAAGCATAAGTGCAGTAAGTAGAATTAAAATACGGATGAATAGAGCTTAAATAAGAGTAGATAAACATAAATGTGATAAAATAAATTAAAGTAAATAAAATAAAACTACTTAATATAAAGTAAAAGAAATAAACAAAAGTTTAAAATAAATAGAATATATTCACTAATCTGATAGTATATAATCAATCTGTTGTTAACTTCACGATTCTACGATAGATTACATTATATTTTAGTACAATCTTATAACATGTTATAGGTGGTATTTGGATTGTTTACTCTGATTGATCCATTATTTACTTCACAATCTCTACCAACCTTAAGGTTATTTACCCTTAAGAGACTGATTCATTGTTTACTTCATAGCTTTGGTAGCATTCGAGTTGTTTACTATCATGTTACAATAACATGCTACATTGTGCAACAGTACTGCACAGTATTTCTACTATAGTACTATATAGTGCATATGCTACAGTAATTAGCTATAGTACTGCTACAGTATTATAAATAATAATATAAATAAATTTAATTCATAAAAAAGCTTAAAATATAATTAAAATAGTAATATAAAGAAAATAATTTATTTATAAAGCATATTTCATAGAGTTTGATGAAATTGAAATACACACCGTACAAGCTTTATGTATACTAATCAAGCTTAAGCAAACTTAAATACACGCATAAATGTTAATATATACTAATACATGAGTAAACACACAAGTAAACATACTTATTTACAAACTCACATGGATTACAGAGCCAAATGGCAGACTGTTCTATGGAGAAAATGGTGAAAGAAAGATGGAAGAAATTTTTAATAGAAGAAATGAAGGGTGAAAGGGATGATGTAATTTTTTAATGAAGAAATGGGATGATGAAGGTGGAGAAGAAATATTTTGATGGAGGAGAGATGGGATGATGCTTGGATGAGACGTTGTTTATGTGGAAGTAACAAAGGAGGATAGATTAAACAAAGGATAATGGAGACCCTCTAGAAATGGAATGCGGATAACTTGATGTCACATGGAGGTGTCTGTGATGGAGGGAGCAGATGAAGGAAGATTAGGAGAAACAAGAGGAGTTTTATGGAGAAGATGACTGGAAGAAGGAGGATTAAAGGGAAGAAGATAAGAGAAGAGGAGGAGAGGAGAGGAGAAATGGAAGATTAGGAAGAGGGACTCTGCCACTCAGTACTGAAACCCCTCTCTTGGTCTATCTCCCATGCTCGATCGATGCTCTGAATGGTCTTCCTCTTTATTTATAAGCAAAGAAGGAACTATGCGGACTTCAATCAGTTTGGAGTCTGACGGACTTCATCTAGTTTGGAATCCGCAAGCTTGTAGAAATTGAAACTGAAGTCAAAACTTAATTGATTTTAAGTTTGACTTCCTGTAGCATCTTGTCGTCTTTGTATCGTGTCAGAAATCTTCCTGTAACTTACTTGTCATCTTTAGATCCTGGTGTAGATCGGCTTTTGAAGATGAACTGTCTCTGATAATTGAATCGGCTTCAAGAACAGTAGTCGTGGTCGATGTTGTCTTCAGAAAATGGTGGTAGTCGTCTGATTGTCAAAGTGGCTAATAAAAGAATCACGTAGGGTACCACGTAGGGTACCTGCAAGAAAACTTTCTATCAAGATTTTGGTAGAAGGGTTAGTAAAAATTTTTTTTTTTCCGATGTCGAAGAGTAAGGCAACGTTGAAGGAGACATCTGATTCTTGAGTAATCATATCTTCTTCTTTGCCTTGATGAAAGTAAATCATACTATCTCTGGGATACTCTAGTTTATTCTTTATTTTTTCATGATAATTTTTGGATTTAACAGAATATCCCAACTTCCTTCTTTTTTGATACTGTTATGGGTAGGTCTGTGGTCACCTATATTTTTTATTTGTCCAACATTTTTCTACTTGAAGACTCTTGCTTTTGGCCGTCCAATATATGTCCTTGTAATTAGTGAGTATATAATGCTCCATATCAGTGCTTTCTATGAACTCTTCAACCTTTATTCCATTGGTGAATTTGAATTGATCACATCTGGGGACATATTCAATTTCTTTTTTGGAAGTAGAGTTGTGTGATAGATCTGGAAGGGATATATAACTTTCTCAATTTTTTTTCCTCAATGCTGCTGCATATCAATATATCTAATTTTCTTCTACCTTTCTGAGCTTACTTTAGAATAGTGGAAACTACATCTGGGAATATGTTTACAAGATAAGAGCAGTCTATAGTAATTTTTTTGACCAATCCTTTATATAAAGCTCTGATCATCGTTTGGGTGGCTTTGATGTTGATAATTGGTATCAGAGCCAAGTTGTGCTGAGGAGGGGATCTGACCTTAGCCATCTAGCGATTGCCGTCCAGTCGCACAGTAATATCTGTATTAGCTGTGAGGAAAAACGTGAAAAGGATGAAGTAAGTCGCTTGACTGTTTGTATCATCCCTATGACTGGTATGCTTAAATCTCATGTCTTACTTTCTAAATCTGAAATGAGTGAGAAACTCACCTGTATTAGAACCATATCAATAAAAAATAAATCTTGTGTATGTTTCGAAGAGTTAGAGGATAGTTTTGGTAATTGAAAAATACCTAAGAAAATTTTAGTGAGATATATCATAAGACATATTTTCTCTCTAGAAATAAATACTTTATTAAAACTATAGAAAAAATCCTCTCTATTAGTTCCACCCAAGAAATGATATATCTTTTAAATTGAAAGGATTTAGAAGAAATACCTTCTGCATATAAATATTTGCATATAGGATTTGTCCAAGTTGCTATCAAGCTATTAACACAGATGGGTCTTAACACTTCAGCACTTGGCTGTTTGAGGGACTATCGAAATCTAAATTTTAAAGATTCTTTGCTAGGACTCATAGAAGCTAATTTGAGTAATGGACCAGTATTCTTTAATATTGGCCCTAATTTTTCTGTTTCATTAACAGATCTAAATATCCTTGATTGTCTCACTCTTAATCTAATTACTTCAGGATGTGAGATGAAATTAGGAATAGAGAATCTATCTGTTACTTACAGAGTCTACTATAAAGCTATGACCACCGTTAACCCTAGGGTAAACTAGCAACTTCAAAAGGATTAACTACTTTGTTTATTGCCAATCTAAAAATAATTATATAACCCCTAAAAGATTAAAATGGGATAAAATAATTATGCCAAAAAAATGGACTCTAGATCAAGTTATAGAACCTATAAAAGTTCAAAACTTTGAAGCTAATACAATTATAGAAACTCCAGATAGAAATATATAAGTATATTTCTCTACTAGTAGAAGAATTATGATAGATAGGAGAATTTCTACATCTGATATACCTACTTCTAAAAAGAAAAAAGCTCAATTAAGTCCTCAAATATTGCCTATGCTATGTATGAGCCAATAAGATCTAAACCTAAAATCAATATAATTAACTTTGTTGAATTCAAGATAAATAAAGAACTACTACAGAAAGAATTTGATTCTAAAGAAAATAGAGATAGAAAATAGTGGTTCTTTGACACTTTTAATAAGAAAGAGTGAAACATTATTAGAGACATATGGTTTAATCAAATAAAAAGTGAAAAAAAAAATATCTTCTTCTTTGATTGGTTTAACAACTATTTTGAGGACATCAGTTCTAGTCTATAAGTTGCTATGGTCAAAACTATTTCTAAATCATAGAAAACTGAAAGAGGTCCTGATGTAGATTCAATACATCCTCCTTTTGAACTAGTACTAGTTAATGGAGAAATTCATGCTAGTCTTATAAAATTATTTGCTACTGGTCTTAAAGAAATACTTAAGGTAGAACATCTTGGACAGATTATTGAACAACAAAACTTTGTCAATCTTGCTCTTAATTCTATAAGAAGACAAACTGAAAGAATTAAGAATATCTTTCTGGAGAGAAAAGAAGAAGCAGGAACAATCATTAGAAGATTTCCTAAAAATTCAAAAATAAAAAGGTTCAAATGCCATTCAACAATGAAGAAAAGACTTCTTCTTTAAGAAATACTCTACTCATGTTTAATGTTCATGAATTAGACTCTTCTAAGATTAAATTAGGACCAACCTTTTCTAATGAATTTATTAGTCAGATTAGTGCTAAGATGATCGCCTTCAATCTTAAAGACATGATAAATTATTTATCTATTGAATCTTTTGAGGAATTATGTATATCTTAATATGAAAAAAGATATTATTCTAAAGACTCTGAGGAAGAAATTAATCAAATTACAAAAAATATGGACAATCTAGAGGTTAACAGACTTTATGATTACAAATCCTTAAGACAGGCTCCTAGGATAAAGAACTATTATCCTAGACCAACTTATGCAGATTTATAGTTGGAAGAAAATTCTGACATAATCTCTTCACAATTTGATAGATGAAGCCTAGTGGAATAGAACTTAGATGGATTCTTGAATATCAAATTATTACTATGTGTCATCTAATAATGATGTATGCAAATACTTGTAGAGTTCCAAGAAATTTTGAGCCAAATATTATCACAATGATAGTATCCAGCTTCTCAGGATAGTTAAGAGGTTGGTGGGATAATTATCTCACTATTCATCAAAAACATGAGATCATGACTGCTATCAAAAGAAAGTCTAATGAAACTCCTTTAAAAAATCCTTTTGATGCTGTAATTACCTTAATCTTAAATATCTTTTGTCATTTTGTAGGCGATTGTGTAGACATATATGAAAAATTAGAGAATAATTAATTAATTTAAATACAAAATTATATCTAATTTTAGATGGTATAAAGATACATATTTCTTCAAACTTTATCAACTCTCCGATCCAAATCAAGAATTTTGGAAAGAAATTTTATATCAGGGTTACCTCTTTCTTTGCTGAAAGGTTAGAAGTAGATTAAAAAAGAAAGAGATGGTAGCATCAATTATAAGCAATTAGATATAGAAAAGATAGCTCAAAAGGTATAGTTAGTAGGATCTGAATTATGTAATGATTTAAAGATCAGAGATCAATTGAAGAAGTAGAAACTACTCGAAAAAAAGAAATTAGGTAATTTTTATTACCAGTTCAGATTTCAACTAGATCAACCATATAAGAAAAAATTTAAAAAATCAAAAGAATATAAAAGAAAGTACTATGATAAAAAATTTTCAAAAAGAGAGAAAAGTTCTTCCAAACTATATTCTAAAAAGAGTAAAGTAAAGACTGAATACCCAAAAGAAACCTTTAATTGTTACAAATGCAATCAAGAAGGACATCTATATAGATGCTATAAAAGTATCAGAGCAAAAATTAGAGAAATATTTGAAAAAAAATTTTGAAAATATCAAAGAGAAGTTAAAAGATCTGACCAACAACATGGATCTAGGATTAGAATCTGAGTCTAATAATTTGGAAGAATGTTCTTATTGTGAAGAAATCCTCTATAATCAAACCAGTGATAAAACCTATTGGATGTATGCCCTAGAAGCTAATCTTGGTTGACACATTTTATATCTCTAGGATATTATTTTATACTTATTGGGTAGTTATATTATCATTCATGTTTATGCATCCGTAAATCATCTAAGAGATTAAC
>KE507021.1:124249-139338 GCA_000441515.1 Elaeis oleifera
ATAAATGATTATTTACTTAAATGGCTGATGAAATCTGTTGAAAGTGATCATTGCTTACTGGGCTGTCTAGCTCATTACCTCCTATTTTACTGTTTTTACAGATATTAAGGTATTAAGATGATACAAGATATGAATGGAAGAGTGATCAGAAGCAGAATTCCTATACTTTTATTTTAGGTTGAAAGTCTTATTGAATTTAATATAAGGCCTATGAATCATTGTTGAATTTATTGAGATATTAAAGAAAAATTTAGGTCGTTATGTTTTGGATTTAAATTATTGACTAATTATTCTACTGTTGTTTTAGGATAGCATGATAAGATGCCTTGCATGCTTATGGAAAGAGTTTTCTATGAGTATGCGGCGGTTGTCATAACCCTCGATTCATAATCTCGGATCGGGGACGTGATAAATCTTGTCTAAGATAAAAAGAAGAAAGAAGAAGAAAGAGAGCGTAAAGAAGCGATAGTAAGTGCTATAAAGCAGGCCCTGGAGGATTACAGTTCCATCTATGTGTTCACTTTTGAGAACATGAGAAATCCGAAGTTTAAAGTGTTCAGGGAGCAGCTGAAATCTAGCAGCAGGTACTTGAAGTATTCTTTTTTTTTTAAAAAAAGAAATATATTACGCTTCATACCTCTGCAGTTGTACTCTTCAATCTAAATACAAATATGAACCTGAGTACTTGATATACACGTACTGCTTTTTCTTGTTTTGTACTCAAGAACATTAATATATACTACAATTGAGTTAAATTTACAATAAGCCCCTAGCCATTTCTGTGATAACTCGGAACCATTTTAGCTAGCTTTTAACTGAAACTGCCAATAATTTGTTTTTCAACTGGAATGTGTATATAGGGCAGCAAATATTCCATTGTTTCATCAAGATGTTCTTGACTAGTATATCCGCTCTTTCTGCTACATGTTAATCATTAATGTGCATCATTAAACTCTTGTTAGCAGATTTTTTCTTGGGTCGAATAAAGTCATGCAGGTCCCCCCGGGCAGATCAGTAGCTGATGAAACCAAGCCAGGCAATCATAAACTTTCTAAGGTGGTTTTTTTTCTTTCTTTTCTTTTCTTTTTTTTTTTTTGGCTTGCATTGTTCGAGGACTTTTACTATTCTTACCAGTGCGTACAAAATTCTTATATTATTTTCAGTTTCTTCACGGTGATGCTGGACTTTCTTCACTAATTTGGAAAAAGAGGAGGTTCAAAGGTATTTGCTTTCTTTCTTTTTGTTGCACATGATAGTGATGCTTTACCACACATTTCTTGATGAAGTTATGCTGCATATCTTTTTAATTTAAAAATATCATCCTGATCTTTTATTTAAATGCACATGAGACCTAGTGTATATGGTTTGCTTTTATTTGTATTGTAGTTCAGCCATGCATGTATTATAATTCTAAGGCTCATTCTTTCAGATGCATCATGTTTAACTAGGACTGAAGAGCGCTTTTCTCTTCAGTACTATCTGGTTAGCATTCTTTGCAAGCATGGAATCATCTTTCTTCAACTATCATTTCAATGTGATACATTGTTATCTAACCTAATTCTATCTATATAAACATTTCATCTAGTTGATGTTATTTGGTTGTGAAGCATCATCAATTCATGATAGCATAAACAAGGAGTGATTGCTTGTAGGATCAGGAAGCTTGGAGATCCTAAATTACATAGCGACTTTTGTTTATTTGATGTCATAATATGTTGAAATTAGAGCATGCATGTTCTGTGTTTTTTCTTTTTTTTAAAGCAATCTCAAAACAAGGTTCATCATCTTGCTATCGGACTCCATACCAGTCCCATCTTATTATAGTGTTGGTATGTGGTTTAATACGGTACAAGATAGCATACCGATATTAGGTTGGTACAAGATGATACTCCTATATTGAGCAGTACAGGGGTACAGCAGACTGTGCTCAAAAGCATGATTAACTATATTGAACATCACAACTATAAAGTAGTATTAGTTTGATGTAACTAACTTTGGTCTTGTTGAAGGTAAGAAATTCAGTTGATAGGGTTGGAAACATTCTTAAGTGGGTCTTCGATAACCTAAAGGCCCTTTTTTTTACTTTATAGGGCATTTCCACTAGATAGAACAATATGAACTTCGTTGTTGAACAGTTTGCTGTTTTGCTCCTATTTATATAATATATTCATTCACATGCAGACATTCTTGCAGTCATAATTCCTTGCAATTTTGCAAGCCTGCCTATTTCTATGATGCAGTGGAACTTGATTGCTTTTTTTCAAGGAGAATTTCTTTAATGAAAGGTGAAAGCGTATATGTGGTACATAAACGGTGGCCTGAATATTCTGCGTAAGGTATCGGTCGGAGTTTACGATTCAATGTGTTTCGCAGGTTATTCAAAGAATTTGAAGAACATAATTTTTCAAGGACAGGGAGCATTGCAATCAAAAAGGTTTGCAATTAGTAGTATTGGTAAAAGCCTTTGTTCTTGTTTATTATTGTCCACCCATTATTAGGAGAACATGCACAGTTAAGTGGCTGGGCTAGGTCGAAAGTGAACATGGATTCGACCTGCATTGTCAAAGCCTTGGCCCAAGCTTAGTTCAATCACCAACCGGACACTTGCAGTCTGCCCGTAGCACCATGAGCTGAGGTAGGTTGCTTGGACGTAGGCCATGCTGGGTATCAACTCGGTGTTGGTTCTATATCAGTCCAAAATCAACTAAACTTAAAGGTGCATGTGCATGTGTGGTCATGTAACAGTTGAATTGCGCACTTCTCATCAAACCTTTCATATTGGGATCAATGGCTTTTTACCTATATTAGTGAATCAAGATTGATTCCTTTAAGGTGGTAGGAATGAGTAATGGTCATTGAACAGTTACGCCGATCTAAGGAATATTAATCTTAGTGCAGACATGGCCAAAATGATTCTTATTTCACTATTTAAAGTTTTAATGAGCACAGTGTGGTCAAACTCTCTAATAGTCTCCCTCCCACAAAAAATGCATATGGAATACACATAATATATAATTTATTGATGAGGTTTTGTTTGTCAGTATTTGAGTGCAAGACGCTGGCCCATGCTCAGGTCTTGTTTGAGTCTGGCCAGAAATTTCAGACTCAAGTTAAATGCAGTCTGGTGCTATTCTAAGTACATCATGGGCAGGCCTAGCCTGATGTACATCTCTTACTGGAAACTGGCATGCATTTTGTTTTTTTCCTTCTTAAATCTAGGCTATCTTTCCAAAGTATTTTTTTCTATAATATACGTCTGTTCCAGATGGAACTAAAGGAGGCCAATTGGAACAGTTCTCACATGAAATGGAGCCTTTTCTTCGCAAACAGGGATTGCCTGTTCGCTTGAACAAAGTTTGTAGTTTCTGTTGAATGATAATCTTTGTCATGGCATCTGTCATCATACACACATCCAAAAAAAAAAAAAGAAGGAAAGAAAGAAAACCAGTGCTCAAGTATATGAAAGATTGATATTTTGAAATTTCTTTTAGCAGGAGTCATAGAGCTACTTTGTTGTGTGTGAAGAAGGGCAGCCTCTATCCCCTGAATCGGCTTGAACATTGGTTTGTCTGTCTCGGTCATATACTGAGTTTTCAATCCCGGAAGGTCTGCTGGAAAAGAAGACTAAACCATAGAATTTTTATCACAGCTAAGAATCAAGATTAGAAATCATTTGAAATATGTTGAACAACGGAATGAATTACAGAAGGAAATTTTCATTGGATCAACCACAAAACTTGTCTAGATCATGATTGTATTTTAAAGTTTGTTTCATGATTTTTTTAGACCTGAATAATTCGTTTTAAAATGTATTTTACGAACAGAAAAAGCAATGATTATTCTGACATTTATTGAAAATTATGGATATCCTTGCTGATGATTGTTTTTTGTTGACTAAATACACTTGATTTTATATGAAGGAAGAAAATTGAACCACCGTTCCTGGTATTGATTTTTCTTTTAGGCTCTTGTATCTTGCATAGTGTGAACCTGCTCCAAGTTGCTTGTATCGTGTCTAAAAAATGGATTCGTAATCCTTCTTTGTGAGAAGTGGAATCTCTTAAAAGGCTTTATCAGGAAAATCATTCTCCTAGAAAAATCTTATCTTTGATTTGGCAGAGTCAGGCTACAACAATCCTTTTAGTTAAATTTCTCCATCCTTGTCACATCAGTTTTTGTAAGAAAACTAAATACAGTATCACCACATTACATGACAGTAGAAGTTTGACTCATAATGCAAAAGATTCATCATTTAATTTGCTCTTTAGTGCAAGACTTTTATGCGCATTTTATAGTTCGCTTGGCAACAGGTCACGTATTAGCAATCTCAAATTTTGGGGCCCACACCTCCTACTACCCACCCCTGGTTGCTGGTCCCCGCATTTTAGCTCCACCGATGCTTGCTTAACTTCCAAATTATGAGGGACGAAAATCAGCCTGCATGCAGTCGCTTAATTTAGCCCCTAAACTTTTCCTTCAGAGCTGTTGTGGAGGTCACTCACCACCTTTGCATAGGGAGCCAGCTCACTGGACAAATTTGTTCACGTTGAACTGTATAGCAATGTAGAAATTCACTTCTTGTTGACAATCTCTTCATTGTTGCTGGTTGGTCCACATCAAGCGGTCCCATATCAAACATGGACTTGATTTCAACAATAGAAGCAAATATTGAAGATAAAGAATTGTTTGCTATTGAAACTTGGTCCTGTTAGTTCTTAGGTAACAGACCTCACATGGATTTTGCCAGCGTGTTCTTTCTTGGAAATAAAATGCGTGTTTGTTAAGAGTATGATTGAAGAGCATGACTTGGTTAGCTCTGAGTTGATGTTTTTGTTATTTTTATAGTCTGTAATCATTCCTCATTTACTGATAAAGGAAGCGGTTTATTTGCTTGAAATAGATAGTCTGGTAATATCGGAACATTTGAACAGTTAAAAACTTCTAGTCAAATTCTCAGTTCAAGTGAACATATGTTGGTTGTGACGTCTAATTCGTTGATCTAACCACTTGACATCCCCCATTTCTGCAGCGCTTGCTTGGAATCAAGATGGCTACCTTCCGCCTCCACCTTTTCTGTGGTTGGAGCCCTGATAATTTTGAAGTCTGTGGAGAAGGGTTGGATCTTTCAGATGCTGAATCCTCATAGGGACCATCCATCCAATCTAAAATGTGAGTTCATTTCTCTTCCCCACCTTGTCCATCATGGAAGCCCTGCTGATTTGAAGTCTGTAGGGAAGGGATTGGATCTTTCAGATTCGACCGCTATGCAGTGCCAGTGATACAAGTGGTTGCAGCAGTTTGGTGGTGCATTGCAATTTTTGTTCCTTGCATCACCTACTTAAAGTTGTGAGCTGCTTTGCTCAGAAGATTTCATGAAAGTGATTGAAATGTTATTGTGTACCTTCCACCATTGTGGTAGGCGATTCTAGTTAGTCTTGTTTAAAAGTTAAATATTGCATCTATGCAGAGCTCATTTTTTGGGTCAAGGAAATCTACTTGCTTTCACTTATATTTTCAGAGGGTTCTCCTACGATGGATTGGGGACCTTAGCCCAGCCTCCTTACATAAAGAAATGTTAGAAACAATTGTTATATTATCGGGATTTGATTGGCATTGCCATGGAAGACTTGGAAACAGATGCCAAATTGTTATATTATCGGGCTTTGATTGGCATTAGCCATGGAAGACTTGGAAACAGATGCCAAAGTTCTCTTGCTTTGGTTGATCATAACCTGCCTGATTTTCAGAGTCGCTCTTGCTTCTGTTTTCAGGTGACTTCTGGACACCTTATGTCATCTTCTTTGATGAGTAAAGACCATCTTAGTACCTCTTATGTATTTTCTTAAATGTTCTCATCAGTTGTATACATGTGCTCTCCGGCAATAGTAATTATGAGTTCATCTATCCTAATTCCTAATAACTGGCGAGAGGCGTTCAAAAGTCACCCTCAAGAACTGTTTATTTCGAGCTACTCCAAAGCAGGCAACCATGAATAGAAGAAAACCCAATATCATAACAGCCACAGATATTCGTTAGGACCCACTGTGACGAAGCCCATGCACAAACTTTCCATTTCCAAGTCTGGCAGCCACTTCCTCCATTATGTCCAGTGCACCAACGGAAAATCCCTCCCATCTCCTTCCATCGCATCATACGGAGAATAGTGAGCAATGAGAAGGCACCACACCAGCTGAGTGACATGTTTGAGATGCCAAAGTAATTTTTGTTCAATTTAAAGCCCCGCCTATTAGATCAGTGCAACATTTAAATATCGAAACCGAACACTGTCGTAGTGTCCGTCAAACCAACTGGCCTAATAGGTTTCATGACATGTCCCTCTCTTACCTAGCAACTAACAACCATTCTTAAATGCACTTGGCATGCTCCACACCCATTGCTTGAATTCCTGTGGGACTTTGAGATACCTCTTTGCCCGTCCCAGTCTATGCAGCATGCTTCTCCCAGTCACCCACTCCGGTGGGGCTGGCCGGTTCCTGAAGTAGCTGGGTAGGTGCATGCTCTGTGATAGGTTGGAATGTTGTGGTCACAGCCATCATACTGCTTGTCATTTGATTTTTGTAACATTAAGGATGCCCGAGGAGCTCCTGATGATTGGGGTCGACGTAGTTATGTAGAAGCATCCACTATAGAAGAGCATTCCAGCAATGTACAAAAATGGTGTAAACCGAGATGATGTTGAGAACCAAACTCTAGATAAAACTGTATAGGCTGATGAATATATAGAAGGAATTCAGTATAAAGTTACAGCAAGTTGCACGAGTAATGCAGCAATATCCAGAGTCCATATGTACAATAGTTCGCTGTCTGAACAGAAGACTTAGAACTGCAGGGAAAATAAGGGACTCCGAAAGAAGAAACTTCAACTAAAAGGAAGATAACTGGCTCCTGTTACGCAGCTAGTCAAAAGTTCCCAGTCATTGGTTATTTTGTGGAGGATGCCATTGGACGAGGTGCATTCAGGCTGCCCAACCCGGACTCAAATGTCTCCCATTGGGTTGTCACTGAAACAGCATTGCTGCTGTTGCTGAAGGGGTTGGAGTTTCTGGCCTTCAGTAAGTCGAGCATCTCCACAAGGTTCTGTACCCGGCGCACCTGAAAAGTTTTTTGAAACAGCATTGTTAAAGGCACTGCCTTCTTATCATGATTTTACTGATAAAGAGTTAATCAGATCATCAACACATGAAATTCCATGTTAATGCAGTATATCGTATCGATCATGATTCATGAAGGATTGCTTCTCCCTACATCAATAAAAGGTGATTGTGCTGCTAGGCTTTGTATGCGGAGAGCTTAAGAATAAAAGTTTTCTGCCATGAAGAAGGGATGACGTAGCTTTATACAAATATAAGTAGAATAACTATAATGCTTTCATAAAGGCAGAATATCTTCATACAACATTTGAGATAAGTGTCCAAAAAGCTTTTTTAAGCAGACTCCCATTTTACTCCTCAGGAATAAAGGAGTGCAAAAGAATCTTTGGCAAGATTAAATAGAAATTAGACTTATCCAAGTTTAGATGTAGTCCAACTTAATGTTTACCCAAACATCATATGGTAGTAGTGCCACTATAATATTTACAACAACAAAAAGGATGACAATGTCAAGGCATCCAGTTGGGCTATGAAGAAAACACCAGCTAATCAGGCATCTGCCCAGTGCCTGTAATAGAATAATAAATTCTACTGCAGATTACATGAAAATTAAGAGGTACTTGTATGGTAATTATGGTAATAAAGAAATGCAAGAATACACCTAACGGACTAGAGCAAACAATTAAGTATGATGATGCATTATCTCAGGTGGTTTCCTGCTTGCAGTGAGCAAATATGAGAAAGAATGTGAATCTGAATTGCGAAAAAAAATTGTTGCATTTATTAGCATTGTAGAGTCTAAACAGAGGGAGGAACAACTAAACACCGTATGGATGAGATATGTAGAGAGGATAAATGATGAACAGAAATACAGCAAGATGAGAAAATCTGAAAGTCCAGTAAGGAGGAAATTGCTGCCAGTGATGGAAAGAGAAGGGATGAAGAAGTATAAGTCGATCAATTTACTCAACAATCTTCAAGATCATAATGAAGGGCCTAGTGTAGACACTACAAATGGTCACAGTTAATATATGCAATGATGACTAAAATATGAGACAATTCAAAGGTTTACTTTCGAGAAAATTTGGTATTTGCAGCATTACTAGGACAGGCATTAGGTAGTGAAGGGTTGATTAGTCAAAGACTGTAATTTGCAACACTTTCCATTATCTGGTCAAAATCTTCCACCCCTTTGTTTAATTAAAGCAGAGTTATCTCCTCTTAAATGAATGAAAGAGCTGAAATGGAAATGCAGGTTAAAGCCTTGATGCATGGACAGAAATTTTAACAATATCATATCAGCAATACATGGATGTTAACTTATATGAAGAAAGCCTTGAGAAATTGGAATATGTTAAAATTTTGCAGCTTTCTTTGAATTGACTGTGTTTACAGGCCAGCTATATATTAAAGTTTTGTCTGAAAGAAAAAAAAAAGATGATGATATGTAAACCTAGAAATTTGACAAATGTATGTAACAAAATCTGTAGTTTAAGATTATTTCAATATCTGCTAAGAATGCTTATATATAACATATTTAGAGATGAATGGCACATGAGAATCATAGCATAAGAAAATGATGATGTGAAGCCATGAAGATGCATATGAAGTCATGTGGTGTAAGAATTGTGGGTTTAGGTGAGAAATCCAAGAGGCGGACATGATGAAGGCAAAGAGAGATGAGAATTAAAATAAGAAGACATCCTTTTACTCTATAGCCATCAATACCATATCAGAAACAAGTTTATGGTGGAATGCTACTCATGAATTTTCTCCTTGGCAAGCTTCTAAAAGGTCTTAATCGACCAAGTAGAGACGCAGCAGTTGTGAGCAAAAGGAGTTAATTGCAAAGAAAGGAAACTTCCAGAATGAACCAAAATAAGGAGACATAAGTACTGAATAATAACCATAGTGCTGTTCTTGGTGAGAGATGGCAAAAACTTTGAGACAGGCAATCTAAACAAACAGTTATACCTACTGAAAGAAAGAAGAAGAAGTTACTGATGTGCAGAAGGGACACAGAAGGTTCGTCAAGATGACAAAAATCCAAATAATCCAGAAAATAGTCTCACAGTAAGAAGCCTGAATCAAGTCCATGTGGGAAGAGCATTCAGATGATGGAGAAAGGAGGCCTGTTTCAAAAATTTTTGGAAGTAGGAGAAGCAATGATGGTGTGGAATCAAGAGCTCCAGTTAGGACAACCGTCTGCCAAGTGGCTACTCCAGAGTGGATTTTATATATTTTCACAACCAAAGCAATTTGAGTTTACTTGCATGGTATTTGCAATTTTTCATCATGTTGGTGACACAAGAATTGCCTTCCCTTTGATAAGTAGCTTGGTGAAATGGCTCATTGAGTGGGACATTATTCTTCCGGTCACAAGTGGTTAAATATGTTGAAACCTAGCAGTCAGCATCAAACCATGCTTCCTATCTAGTGGAAAGTTTGATCTTTTTGAGTGTTAATATGCATGACAACAAGATCAGAGGTTACCTTGTTGCAGGCTTGAGAAAGTCCAGTGATTGAATGACGATACATGTAGATGCTTTCAGCATGTTGGCTTTCCCTTTCATCTTTCAAAGCTTTCAAGGTTCAATTGCTAGTTGATCTCTTCGCCTATAAGAGCTCAACCAGCCTCTGAGTCCTGCTTTTGATCTATATTTCTCTCCTGTTATTTGCATTATGACTATTATTTCAACTGAAAGCATCTCAGTCCTTCCAAAATGAGCTGGTTGTTTCAAGGGTAAATTATCCCATTATATCTTAAACTAAAATTGGTTGTATTGGCAACTTCAGCTTTCAATTTTCCATTTTGTTCTTTTAAAGCAGCTCTTCTTAGGATCAACATAAGCGATTGGTTAGGCCACACTACATCATTCATTCTTTCAGGTTTGTGATAAAACAAATTTGATAACCCAATAGATATAAGTAAATGATATGCATATATATCAACAAACACAAGACAATGAAATGCAAGATATATCATAAGCAATTTAAATGGTGACTAGGTTTATCAACCACTTGATGTAGCTCTGACTAATAATGAAAATCCCTCAGAAGATCTAACAGCAAATTCACAATGCATAGAGAATTAAATGGATGCCAAGTTACCTCGATCCTTCTCTGAACTTTTGCTTCGCCTCTGCTTCTATGCTGTCCAATTTCAGCAACTGCATCATAAGCAACTCGGTCAACACAACAAACTCTTTCTCTGCAACCTTTGTGCCCTTGTGCACGGCAGACTCCAAAGTAGAAACCTACAGATGCACCAGAATATCATCACCAAATAAAGATCATTTACACCTCTGGGCCAAGTATTAATCTCTCGCATTCTCAAATAGTGCCGACCCACCTTCTCAGCGAGCTTATCAACCTCAGCCCTAACATGGGCAACATCTTCACATGCCTTCGAGATCCCCTGGTCCCTCTTCATCTGCTCCAGCTTCCGCTCCTTGCTGGCTGGGTCCTCCAAAAGAACCACCTTCGACGTGTCCTTGACCCCCGCCATGTGTAAACACTCATCATTTTCCTTCTCCTTCCCCTGAACAACAGCCTCTGTTCCTGAGGCTCCAAACCAGTCTCCTGGGCTAAAACCCTCTTCAGTTCCCCTTCGCACCCGAAAGAAAAGGAGCAAATACAATGTAATTCACCAAAATTGGCCTTTCTCCAGCATTAAGGAACGAAAATGAACCAAGAAGTGCTAAATTATACGCCAAGATCGCTAAAGGAGCACAATTTTGTGGAAGAAATCAATCAAATACTAGAAAAAAATGGAAAAATACAAACTCGTTCATCAAAATCCTTTTTTTCAAGAAAGATGAAATTTTACCAGAAATCAAACAAGCAAACAATCAAACAAGTGGCAAAAACAATCAAAGATCATCTCTTGGTGCCGTATTCGGCCGAAAAATTCCCAAGAATAAGCAGGATCCAGGAACAATGAGACGAAAACGAAGAAAGAGCGGGATTACCGAAGGTGGACTGGGCGGGCACAGTGATCTCATGCTGATAGGAGCCATGGGAGACCTTAATCTTGATCATAGGCCCAGCGGCTCGAACCCCATCCTCTCTCTTCTGGACCAGCATGCCTCCGGGCCTCAGCTCCCAATCTATCCCCTCCTTGCTCCCGTTGTTGCTCTCCGAAACCGTCGGCTTCGAGCTCGATCTCTTCATCCTCGCCAACCCAGGGACTAAAAGGAAGAAAAGAGAGCCAAGCTAAAGCGAAAGGGATGGTCGGTGACAGATTGTGAAAGGCCCTCTCTTTCCCTCTCTGTGACTTCCCCTCCCAGAGAAGCAAGGACTCGGCAAACAAAGAGAAAGGAGGAGAGACGGTCGTTGATAAAGCTACCGTGCCTGCCAGCTTCGAAGTACACAGAAAAAGGAGAGATTTTTATAGAGATTGGTTTGGGAGCTAACTTGATGGGTAAGGGGAATAGGGGAGGATACAGTGTTTGTATTTAAATGGATTTAGTATGTGTTTGGCATATATTTAACAGCAAGTAAGAAGTCTTTATTGGGGATTCAAAGACGGATTTGGGATGCGTTTGCAGTGTTGAATATTATCACATTTAGGAAGGGAGGTGGAAGGTCAATGGAGGGTAGATAAGTTGACATGTGAGGAGTTTCTTTCGGTTGGTTGGAAGAGGAAGGGGTGCAGTGGATGGGGACTGCACAACCTCCTAGATGGATTGTGATCCATGTCATAAGATTGGGTTTGGTCCCTAGATTTTGGCTTAAGCTCATAGAGTCTGATCCTTCCTTGTTCATCAAAAGTTGAAGAAATAGAGGATTGTTAGAAATCACAGCATAGCACGTCTAAACATGTTAGAAATTAAGATATCCAGACATGTTGCCATGTAAAAAAATGCAAGTTCTTTGTGATACCTATGATGCATCATACGCATCATTCATTGTATAATTTAGGATCCATTCGTAGCCGTTTAGCACATGATGGATGGTGTACGTGAGTGAGTACTGTCCTATATAATATATTATTAAAAAAAATGCTCCACGTGAAATCACTATATAGCATTTGATAGAGAATAAATATATTGGTTTGACAATAACATTGACAAAGGTCTCATTTTTTTCATTGTTGAATTCACCTTGGACACATGAAAAATATAAAAGTAATTAAAGTATCTCATTTATTTTGTATTATCAAATAAAAATTAAATATCTTTATATTTGTGACCATTATAGTATATTGTATTTACTCAAAAAAAATCATCACGGACCAAGACATCAAGGCATGACCTTCATTTTCTATTGTTTTTGTTTTCCCAGTGATGATTCTCTAACACGGTCGCGGATTAGGTAAGTTTTCAACATGTGTGACACGGGGCGCGATGCCTGCCGTGGCGGTGCTCCCCATGCGTCGCTCCGCAGCACGCGCGAAACACGTATTTTATCGACTGCCTTGGTATGTCAACTTCACCTGTTCTTGTGGTCATCCAAGCATCCAATACCGTATGAATTAGAACTAGCCAAAAAAAAAAGAAAAGGTAAACCAATTGTTCCCATCTTGTGTACAAATCCACATCCGAAACACATCATCACATCAGGCTAAATTCCAAATCTTGTGCATGCTTGCCTAGATGCAGAACTCTTCAATTTTAAGCAGAACGGTTCACCTTTTATGCATGAATAATGTCTGTACTTGAAAATATGAGCGTCACAACCACATTGTAGGCCAGTTTGTGCTTTTGTGGTCCAAGCCTGTCCCTAGGAGTTTCATGACAGTTGACAGACATACGTTGCAATACATGAAAGCAATAACTTTGTCCAATTTGAGGAATTAATGATAGCGGCCAAGTTCCTTTCCAATGAATAGTCACAGTCTTCGTGCGTTATAATTGTGAGGGTTGGATCCTATCTTTCACAACACTGCCATTGGATCATGTCCTACACAAATCTCAAAGTATTTCTATGCAAATCCCAAAGCATTCTCAAATCCTCTATTATCTACTTACACATATCTTGTTGAAGTAACTATTGCACAATCAGATTGTAGATTCTTTTGCGAAAAAGATACTACCCTTCTACAATTGTGAGTGCATTACTTGTTTGGGCCACGACGCATTGACAGCTGAGACCCACGCATCATGCACAAGTACTAGCTATATTTTATATCCAATCCCCAATTTCTCCTTTTTTTATTATTTTAATATTTCTCTAGGCTATTTGAGCCCACCGACCTGCAATATCATGCTCATCACACTGCACCAGACCTGAAAGTTCTAGCTATAGTTAATAATTTGATGTGGTCATTCATATTCACCACATTATCTCCTCAATTCAGCATTTGGCGTTGTTGCTGCAGAAATATGTTTGGTTGGAGTTGGATGGCGACTGCAGATCATCGACAATAGAATGACGGCAATAGAACCTATAAGATAAGCTCTCGATCGGAGTTGGCTTCGGTGGAGACCCTCTGATGCTTAAGTCAGATCTCTAGAATAGATGAGAAGAAGTGAGCCTTTGAGAGAGAGGTCTTTGCATATCTTGGAGATCTCATGTAGACTTCTATCTATAGGTAGAAGCTGAAGAGCTGGAGGAAGGAGAATCAGATGGTTAGCCTTATCTTATTGGGCAAAATATGCTCGTTGTCTCTTACTTTACTTGAAGAGATATATTTATTTCTCCTACCTCATCAGGAATGTCAGCTTGGAGAATCATCCTTGCCTCATCGGATGTGATATGCATATTATCTCCAATTATATCTGATGAGATATATTTGTTATTTCTTTTTTATCTACTTATCATCAATTATTCTCAGTGGTTATAGGATTTGAAGATCTACGCGGAGGCTGAAGGTCAATTTTTTCCATTATGTCGGATAAGGTCGGATCAAGTGCCTTGGTCGGCTAGCATCAAGATCGGACTAGGCCCAGCTTTCTTGTGCGTCAGCTTTAATTGAGAAAAAAATTTCTTACTCATAATATATGCCCCCTGCTCTGAGTTCAAACTAGAATTAAATTGGATGAAGGGAGTACACCATACATTAGCTTTAAGTAATAGCCAATCAATCTTGGTTCTGACATCCAGCATGTGGAGATTGTAGCATTACTTTAAGCAAGTCATATTTGGATAACCGACTTAACCTATTTCCAGTCAGATGGTGTAGGTCGAGGATTTTAGGCATCTTTAGATGGCTCTTAAAGGGAGCGTATGTTGGAGTTTCATGGTTTATGCATGCAAAATTTTTAAACAAGTATACTAGTAGAATTTAAAATTTTCAGATTAAATCTAATTAATCTAAGCATGCATAAGATCAAATCTTAAAACCATAAATAGGATCATCATATGTAAGATAGGATTCAGATATAGAAATCAAATAGAGAAAAATAAATAACTTCATACCTTGGCACGAGTCGATCTTCACCATGAACAGATGATCATGGATGTCTTCTGAAGGTTCTTTGAAGCCGCACAAGTATCCGACTTCTATGGATATCCACACGAAACTTTGATCTGATCAGAAACTTATTGATCTCACCGGAGTGCTAGCTCCCTTGCAGAGATTGCATCTTTACAGTTGAAAATCTTCTTTTTCCTCAAGACACTCTTAGCGAAGAAGAAGAAATAGGAGGATGTTGATATCTACGCTAGAGATCATAAGAAGTACCCTTTCTTCTTTTTTTCCTAAAATCTATGCACCAAATCTCTATGCTAGAGATGTAGAAATTTTATCCAACTTTGGATAAAGAGAAGATAAAAAAATTCATGTCCAAATATGGACAAAAGAGAGAGAAGAGGATCTAACAACCAACCTTTGGTTATTGGTAAAAAGAAGGGATAGGATATTGAGATGCGTAGGCGATTTCATATATATATTTCGAATTTTTTTCAAAAAAATTACAGCGAAAGATAACTAGATTAATTAAATTAATCTAATATGCATATGATCTAATCATCAAATCAACCTACTCTAGAATTTATGACATATTATATTGTATATAAATTTAAATAATCTAA
>KE507022.1:0-11531 GCA_000441515.1 Elaeis oleifera
ATGATGATTGACTTTTGAGACATATTTTTCAACATAGCCATGCTCAAATCTATTTGGATTATGTTTGTAATAGTTGCATACCATGACTATGAAATCTGACAAATGAATATGAAGACCGCCTTCCTTAATGGTTATCTTGAGGAAGAGATTTACATGACTCAATCAGAGAGATTTATCTCATAGAAGTGCAAATCAAGTATGCAAGCTTAAGAAATCTATTTATGGATTAAAACAGACCTTGAGGAGTTGGAACATTTATTTGATGTAACAATCAAAAAGTTTGGCTTCATCAAAAATATGGATGAACCTTGTATGTATAAGAAAATGAGTGAGAGTGCCATTGTCTTCTTAGTATTGTATGTAGATAACATACTTGTCGTTGGAAAAAATGTCCCAATATTACGAGCAGTCAAGATATAGCTGTCAAGTAAGCTTTTATAAAAGATTTGGGAGAAGCATCCTATATATTGGTATAAAGATCTTTAAGGATAGATCTAAGAAGATGTTAGACTTGTCTCAGTTTAGAAACATAGATTTTGTACTGAAAAGGTTCAGCATGGATGGAAGTAAAAAGGTTACCCATGAGTCAAGGCATATATCTCTCTAAGAAAATATCTCCTAAGACACCTGAAGAGAGAAATAAGATGAGTTCTATTCCCTATACTTCGACAGTAGGGTCAATTATGTATGCTATGCTATATACCAGACCTGATGTTACCTTTGCTTTAGGCATAGTCAGTAGTTTTCAGACTAATCCAGGAGAGAATTATTGAAAAGTAGTGAAAAATATTTTTAAGTACTTAAGAAGGACTAAAGATATTTTTTTGATATATGATGGATCTAAGTTTAAACTAGAAGGGTATTCTGACTCTAGTTTTCAATCAGATCAGATAATAGCAAGTCCACCTCAGGATATGTCTTTACTCCATATGGTGGAGCAATTAGTTGGAAGAGTTCCAAGCAGTAAACTATAACTGACTCAGTTACTGAGGCAGAGTACATTGCTGCAAGTGAAGCTGTCAAGAAAGCTATCTGGATGAAGAAATTCATCACTGAATGGTGTTGTTCTTGAGATCGCAAATCCAGAACCATTTTATTGTGATAACACTGGAGCCGTAGATCAAGTAAATAAACCTAGGTCTCATCATAGATCCAGGCATATTCTAAGATGCTTCTACCTTGTTCGAGAGATTGTCGAAAGACAAGATGCAATTATTGAACGAGTAAATACAAAGAACAACATAGAAGATCCGTTCAGTAAAGCATTACCACAGCAGCAGTTTGATCACCACCTTGATTGTATGGGGATAAAATATAAGGGCAATTGACTTTAGTGCAACTGAGAGATTGAAAAAATTATGCCTTACAAGCCAACCACAATTTGTATTATGATGGGATTTCTTTCGATCTTCCTACTCATGTACATGATATTTTATGAATTAAATAAAGACTTTATGTTTCATCATATGCTACATCTTATATTTATTATTAAGATTATGATAAACCTCATAGATTAAGGCAATGATTTTAGGGCTATGATGAGATCATGCCAGTGAGATCTAAAACTCTAAAATCCTAATCTAAAATCTTTTAGTCATTGGTACATTGAGTCGAAGATCAATATTTCTGAAAAGACTGGCACATCCTATGTGTTGAGGATCTTCCCTTGAACTGTGGTGATCTTGGAACTCACAGAAAGAACACCTCACAACCCCCTCTTGGGCATGGAGATAGAGGGCAAAGCATGCCTTGGGTGGTAAGAAACTGGATGGCGCCCACCTACTTAGGGCGCCTCCCTCACCCAAACCCTAGGACGGCAAGGGCTTGAGGGAGGCACCCCTTTTCCTCTAGATTCCCTTGAGAGGGGGTGGCTACACTAGAGAGAAGAGAGAGAGAGAGAGTTTAAGGAGAAAAGTTTTATTGATTTTGTGTTTCATTAGGTTACAATATATGGATTTATATACCCTAGTATTTCCACATGTTTCCTAACATAACATGAACCCCAATAAACCCTAGCTCAAAAACTCTCTTGGCTAACCCATATGAGATTGCGCTCACCCAAGCCCATGTACATCCATAACTTGATCCAATGTCACCCCCATGGACCCAAACCCGGTCCATACATGAATTAGCCCCCTTAGGACCCAAAGCTCTGGATCTTAATACCCGTGGAGGGCCAAACCTCCACCCTAGAACCAAACCAGTCTTAGCCCTAGGATCCAAACTGGTCCTAAACTTATTGAGCCAACTCCATGGCTTAAGTCCTGACCTTCTAAGGCTTGGGAGCACCACACTTGTGCCTACAATCTCTACCTTGGTGCTCTAAAGTCTTGGCAAACCCTGCATGATCTATATACACCAATCCTGTTGTCATGCGCACCCTGATAGCATCCTGTGTAAATCCATCACTAATGTAGAATCCTTCACCCTTGGAGCTCTTTTGGAGGCCATTGAGATGTCCACCTTCTCTTACATTGAAGGTCCTTCCTTGCTTTTATGAACCAATTTTCTTTCTGTAGGCTCCTTCTGCTGGACAGCTGCATCAATCACTGCTTCAAGTTCCCTTAGAGAAACTGCAAATCTCCTGGCATGCTCTGAACCCACCTATTATCTCCTAGACTTATCTCAGCCCCCTCATAAGTATCCAAGTCCCATCTTTCTACCACCACTACAAATGACACCGTATCCTTAGAGCCATTCTTTTTGGCTGTCACACATCCCGCATCGACCTATGCAGTGCTACACTGCCACTGATGCTAGAATTTTCTACCTTTCCTTGCACCCCTCGGCCCTGAACATGTGCCAAACTTCTCTCCACATGTGGAGGCACCTCTAACAGGTCCTCTACCTGAATATGAAGCCATCTGATGCACCTACAAACATAAAACTAGAAACCAAGGTCAGCTGCGCAAAGCTATCCTGCTGCACGTCCTATTATATCTCCACCACTACTGCTACTGCTTCGGTCCTTCCACACATCGCGGAACCTTCTGAAACCACTAAGAGTTATCCTCCACTTTTGAACCAGCAATGGAACCTAGGGAATCATTCCTTCCCTTTATCTCTTGCATCTCTTTTCTAAAGAACTCCAATGCGATCCATTATATCCTCTAGCCTTTTCTCCAAGGCCAGATCCAACCTAAGTTGGACCAACAAATCCTTCACCCTAACCTTCCACACCAAGAAGCTCCCCTTCTCATCAACCTTCTCAAACATCACCTTCATCCTGCTGTTCATGGTTGGCCAAACCATAATCACTACAAAAGACAAGATAGATCTGAGAAGCGTATACCTTGGAACAGGATGTGCTCATTTGTTTTCCCTGATGGATCTCCTTCTTCATTTTCCCAACACCACCTGATGTTATAAACTTTCTTCTTAACTCCTACCTCTTGTAGAGGCCCTCATCAGGTTCTGAAAACTTGAAACTAGAAAGAAGGAAAAAAAATCCCAGAAGAACCAAACTAGAGATCTTTGCGACTACCTTGCACTGCATTGTGCTGCACCATGTGCTCTACGAACTCTTCCTTCACATCCATGCCCATCCTGGCTCTGATATCAATTGTTGAGAATCTTTCCTTGGATAGTGGTGATCTTGGAACCAACAGCAAGAACACCTCCACAACCCCTCTTGGGCATAGAGATAGAGGGCAAACCATGCCTTGGGCGGTAAGAAACTGGATGGCGCCCACCTTCTTGGGGCACCTCCCTCATCCAAACCCTAGGGCGGCTAGGGCTTGAGGGAGGCACCCTCCTTCCTTTAGATTCCCTTGAGAGGGGGCGGCTACACTAGAGAGCAGAGAGAGAGTTTAGGAAGAAAGGCTCTATTAATTTCATGTTTCATTAGGTTACAATACATGGGTTTATATACCTTAGGATTTCCACATATTTTCTAACATAACATGAACCCTGATAACCCCTAGCTCAAAAACTCCCCGGCTAACCCATATGAGATTGCACTCATCCAAGCCTATGTACACCCATGACTTGATCCAATCTCACCCCCATGGATCTAAACTTGGTCCATACATGAATTAGCCCTCTTAAGACCCAAATCCCTGGATCTCAAGACCCATGGAGGCCAAACCTCCACCCTAAACTAAATCAATCCTAGCTCTAGGATCCAAATCGATCCTAGACTCATTAAGCCAACTCCATGGCTCAACTTTTGGTCTCCCAAGGCTTGAAAGCACCATACCTGTGCCTACAATCTCCACCTTGATGCTCAACAGTCTTGGCAACCCTGCGTGGTCCATCTACACCAATCCTACCATTGTTGCGTATCCTGACAGCACCCTGTGCAAATCCATTGCTAATGTCAAATCCTTCACCCTTAGAGCTCCTTTGGAGGCCACTTAGATGTCTTCCTCTCCTTGGACTGAAGGTCCTTCTTGCTTTTATGCACCAATTTCTTCTTGTAGGCTCCTTTCTACTGGACAACTGCACCAATCACTGCTTCAGGTTCCCCTAGAGAAACTACAATCTCCTGACATGCTCTAAACCACCTATCATCTCCTGAGCTTGTCTCAACCCCCTTATAGGTATCTGGATCCCCTCTTACTGCCATCACTACATATGACACCATATCCTCAGAGCCATTCCTTTTTGACTGTCACACATCCCACATCGATCTATGCAGTGCGACACTGCCACTGGTGCTGGAATTTTTCTCTTTTCTTACACCCCTCGATTTTGAACGTGTGCCAAATCTCTCTCCACATATGGAGGTACCTCTGATCGATCCTCCAGTTGGAGATGATGCCTTGGACAGTCTCCAAAAGCTTATATTAGGGATTGTCTCAAGGAGCTTATGCATGAGAATTTGATCGATCATGGATTGGGGCATGATCTTGATTAGTCCAAAGCTAGTAAGTAAAAGTTTAAGAAATCTAAAATTTTGATAAGATAAATAAATAACAAGATATGAAACTAATGCTGAAGAAAAGGTTTTACTTATTAGCACATTATGATACACCTCTTTTGATAAGACAGATGTTTGATACATGTTTACATGGATGTTTGAGTTATTATGGATATTTTATATGAGATTTCATGCTTTATATCTTCAGGATATTGCTTATTGCCATTTTCAAATTATACTATTAGATTGGTTTGGATGTGCGGAGACTCTTACTTGGCTGTAAAGATCATCCATCTCTATTTCTCTTTTTTTTCTCAAAGTTGTAGGATGCTCGTGATTGGTTATAGTTTGGGTTCGTGAGTAAACAGATAAATAGATAGGCATCATTGATACTTGATTAGATGATTGAAAGAATTGAATTTATAATTGTATAAATTTTACTAATCGTTATAAAATTAGATCATTATTATTTATGAATATTGAGATTGTATCGGATCTTAAGGCTTTTTATGATCTCTAGGACATTGCTCTAGGGTTCATGCAGCCGTGTTGCATGGCCGACTTAGATACTAGGTTCGAGACATGATAGAATGGTATCTGACTTAGATTATGATTACTAGAGACTGTGACTTAAGTAATATTTAAGTATAAGGTAATAATCACTGAGAACATGATAAAAGTAGTAGAAAAGATTCAACGTTTGGATTTTGAATTACTAGATATTGTGATGAAATTTATGCATAAGTGGCATACAATATATATAACAAAATAGGAAGAGTTATATCTTGGATTTCAAAAAGTAGAGCTTGATCTAAGTGTAAGAGGTGTTGATCCCAAAAAAAGTGGGATATATTGATATGCTATATTAAGCATACTTGTTCAATTATTGTTTAGATGATTTTAGAGTTCTAAATTTGATATGGATAAAAATCATGATGACTTTTCTAATTTTGATGTTAATTATTTGATCATTATAATTTTAAATTTATCATAAGAAAGATTATCTAGAATGTGGCCTAAGAAAGAATTACATCATACAAGAGAGAAATATTTTTCAAGCATTGAAACTATAAGAGGATCATATATGAAACTCATATGTAAATAAAAATATATTTGATTTTATTTGTGGATTGAATTTTATTATGAGAGCATGATGTATACATTTTGGTGGAGTCTTAATAATTTCTATTACCATCTTTGGATTAGATTACTTGATCTTCCTTATGTTTGTTAGAGAGTGGGGTGTATTAATTATTTTAAGTCAAAGTTTAGATTTTTGAGCTAATCTAAGATATTTTGCTATTATTAAATTTTTGGAAGACTTGTATGAGTTCTAACAAATAAGGAACAAGATTTCATATCAGTTTATTTATTGATGCTAAGGGTCATGATAAAGGAAGCTCTAAGAATCGAGTTGATTCTACTCATAGAGACATTGACTTGAGATCTTCTAATTTATTGAAGATTTGAGTTAATTATTTTACAAAGAAAGATTGGTTTGGAATCGTCTCATTGATTGTTAGATAAATCTAGGGTTTACTCATTTCAAATTAGTTCTAGATTCATAGAGTTTCAGTTGACTGGTGAAGCTTATGCAAAGATTTCAAATATGAAAGATGGATCAAGGTTTAATCTTGATGTGATATGCTTAAAGTATAATCAGAACAAAGAAACTCAAAGTTTTACTCTAGTTCTATCAAAAAAATTTGAAAGGTTGGATCTTTTTAGATTTTGATGTAATGTGGTATTCTTATCAGAATTCATTCAATAAACCTACAAATTTCGATAAACTAGGATTAGAGTGCATAGCACAAGTGTGATGGTTTGAACTAATTAGAAGCATTATTCTTTGATTTAAAAGTAAAAACTTGAGTTAGCTAAGAAAGATTTTATTGATATCAAAAAATAAATATTATAAATTCTTTGGCTAATTTAGATTAGCTATGTGATTTTCATTGGCGCATCTTAAAGTTAGAGTTAATGAATTGATAGTTCTTTGGTTAGACTTGGACCTGAAATGTTGTGGCATAGATCTTCTTCCAGCTTTGACATCATTGCTCTACATAGCTATTGAAGCTTGAGGTTTTTCTAAAATAAAATCTAATTATTAAACATAGATGATGCTAAGAGAAGAAAGAAGGCTACCCATACTCAAGCTTTCTTATTAAGGGTAGATTGGACCAATAGCATTTTCCAAGTGAAATAAATCAAAGAAATGAATTTTAAGGGCAAGCAATAATGATATTTTAATTCAAAGTTGGGAGGCTAATATTCTTTTGAAAAGAATAAAGGAACTTGATATGTAATGCAAAACAAAAGGATCGAGTTTTCGATTGCCACATTTTTTGATATTGAGATCTTGTGAAGCAAGTACTCTAAGAGGTAAATAACTTGGGGGCACAAGGATGATAAGATGGATGTGTACTTTGAAGTTTGTACCTCAACCAAATTAATTTCGAGAATGAATTTATTTTAGGGAGGGAGAATGTAAAGACTCATCCCTCTAATTTTTTTTATGAATTTTAAGGCACACCCAAAAAAAAAAAGAGGAATGGAGTTCACATGCTGTGCATGTGAGAGAGGAAAGGAAGACTCCCAATGGGTGTCCTCTTCTCCAACTTCAGCTGGGAAAAGGGGTGTTAGGGCTTCCAAACTTGGATCGAAACCTAAATCCCATCTATAAAAGGTGCTCCTCTCCTCCTCTTAGGATTCCACCACCAAGATTTTGAGAAATCATAGTCCATTTTCAAGAATTTCTTCGAGTTCTTCCCTCAGATTTCATTGGAATAGGCCATCGGATCGCCTTCTTCACCTCATCAGACTCAAGTGAGGACCTAAGCCCTTATTCTCCTCTTTCCCTAGATCCCATGGCCATCGACCCATCTTGTTTGGAGTCAGTAGCTTGCCCGAATCTAAGTTGAAGGAGGGGTGCCCTATGCAGCCCCTTTTATCTTATTTAGCACCACTGCCGCCAACGTTGACTACCACCGGAGCCTCTATATTGATGTTCTGAGAGGAGATGATTGGAATTAGCTACTGATGAGCTTCCAAGACTTGATTCAAACATCATAAGTGAAGTCTTGTGCACTTCTTCTTTGATTTTGTTCCGTTTAGCCAACCACTACCACCACCAGCCATTGGCTACGACCATTGGTAGGTTGTCGCCATCACCTTCATCGAGTGCTGTCATGGGTGACCAGCGCTAGCTTCCTATGATGAGGGTAGGGGAAGAGAAAAGAAGGGGATAGTCCCCTATTTTGGAAGAAGAGGAGAAAAAGAGAGTCATTCCCCTCTCTCTTTTCTCTCTTCTCAACTTTCTCTCTCCTCTCTCTCCTCCTCTATCTCTCTTCTTTCTTTTTCTCTCTCTTTATTTGGTTTATTGGACCCAATCGAGGGAGTGAGACTCATAAATTTTTGGACCCAAGATTAGCTGGTGAGATGTCCTGACTTGGTATCGTGGGTGATCACCCATCTTATTGGCCTCCACCCCAGCCTTCATTGACTTTTCATCGATCTATCATCAACAATCTCCAACTTGTTACCCAAGCTTTGATTGGACACTCATTTATTGATCTAAAAATTTGGTTACCTTATTCGATTGACTTGGGCTGCTAGATACTGGTACCTAGTTAGCCTCATCATTATCATGTCTATCTTTTTTCATGATCAACATTGATTTTATATGGAGATGTGATTGATTGGATAAGAAATGCTAAGTAAGAGATTTTATACTCTAGTTCATCAGTCAAGGTAAACCCTAATTTTTATTAATTTTGAAAGAGTAATAGTAGGAAGTTTAATTTAAGATTAATTTGGATATTAGAGCTTTAAAATTAAGATACTAGCAATAATTATTAGTTCTTATACCGATGATTGATCAAAGATGAGTTTGAATTATATCGATTGATTGGACATGCTAGATGCAGACTAGTAAACAATCATGACTAAGTTATCGTCAATAGATATAAGAATCTCCGCACATGATCACTATTATATATACTATTTTATCATTGAATTTGTATCATTGATTTTGTATTATTAGATTCGTATTGATAGATTTATCTTGTTTGAGATACTATTATTTTTTGTATCATTTTTCAATATGAGAACATTATGTATTTGACTATATATGTGTATCAATAATTGATGATATGGTTATATAGTAATGATATACTTATTTTGATCATACTATAAATTGAAACTAATTTGATAAAATCAATATATAATAATTGAATAAAAAAGATATAGTTTGGACTAATCTCATCATGTGGATGGCCGATCAGGAGTTTATGCCTAGAATAGCCTTTACGGGCTTACATATGTTAGATGTATATCCTAAAAGCCAATCAGACTAACACATCAATTCTTTCTAAGATATAATTTTGTACTTGATCTAATTAATTAGGATAGTTAATTTTATTTATATAGTGTATGTGTCTATAAATCGTTCAAAAATTAATAAGATGATGATACATATTCTCAAAAATTAAAAATTTGAAGCATGTGTCATTGATAATTAATTCTTAAATTACTTCTAATCGAAGGATCATCATGGGGATAGTGAATGATCCATAAGATTGATGCATAGATCACTTTTCTTAAGATAGACGAGTCTCAAATTTACAGTGTAAGGACATTGGAGCGAGAGTGCAGATGGTTATTAGAGAACAACGGTACTGAGCATGACCAACATGAGAAGTTGCTTAAATATCTACTCACTCTCAGTGACATTCTCGATGCGTAGTTATGTAAGTGGTTCTTAGACCTCGATGCCTCGACTATTTATAATGGGTTGCTATAGTTTAACTGCACCATAACTCGATCTCCTAGCCATATGAAATCTTGAGGTGTATGTTGGCTGCAGTAGATTCATTATAGAAATAGGATGTACACTAAGATAGGATCTATTGATCTTAGTAGGAAAGGAGTAGTTCTATATGATTTATGAGATTGAGTTTGAAAAATCTTGACCAGAGCAATATGAATGATGGAAAGAATTTTCATCAGATTTCACAAATGAACTCAAGTCTAATAAATCTTACATATGACAGACGATGGGGTTTGATTAATTTTTCATAACCTCCGTCATATCAGAACTCATGATAGAAGAACTGTATTACATGATAATTACACCTAGATGTTAATTCTTTATTTTATTAGGTTGCCACTACATGTTGCTAGACGTCAATGATGGATTATTGGATCAATGAGAATTATTTGATAGTCAATAATTTTTTATTAGTGAGTTGAAATTGTTTCAATCTATTAAAAAGAGTTTCAATAATATTTTGATGAAGATCAAAATAATTCTCACTATCATACAGAATAAAACTTATAGGGTCACACACAAAAGAGGTCCCGATTGGTCGGATTGTTGAATCATAATTTAAATTACAAATTGCAAGTGATCTTAATTGCCAATTTGATTGATAATTAGACTTAAATGTAAAAGTTACATTGAGAACTTACTAAGAGTTAGTAAGTTATAGGAGGTCTAAATTATAATTATTGCATATTATTTAATTTGATCTAATATAAAAATTAGATCCTAATCAGATTAAATCAGATTTAATTTGATTAGTTTTGGTTTGAGTTTGATTCAAATTAGGTTTCATGTGTCTAATGAGATCAGACCTAATGAATACTTGACCCAAATCTATCTTGATTAGGTTTGACCTAATCTTTAGCCATGTTTGATTTGGATAGGATCTTAGTCAATTTAAATCAAATTTAATTTGACCTGATATAATTTAGATTTGACTTGCATTGGGTTTCATTAGTCTAATGGGATTGGACTTAATTTATGTTGAACCTAATCTATGTTGGACTCCAAATATGATTTTGGATTTGAACCCAAACCACCCCTTTACCAAATCCAAAGATTAGTTCACACATGAGAAGGACTCTCCCCTATTTTTGGGATGCCCAAATACTTCAACGTTGCTTTTGGCATGGAGATAGGGAGAAATAAAAGGGAGGGCGGCAACTATTTCTAGAGTCCAATCCTTCTTGGACTCTTCAAGCCCTAACTAACCCTAAGCACCTAGTATTTAATAAAGGAATTATGTGGGGCGGCTGCTTGTGATAAGATTAGATTTTTGGATGCCTCAAGAGATGATGATGGCATGGAGAAAAAGTGGGATGCCCAAGGGTTCTTGCATGAGATTTCTCAATGTGCAAACAAGGTGGGATGCTCTCTCCATGCTCTCTTCTTTCTTACTACAACCAATAGTTGGTTGTTAGGTAAAACTTCCTTCTCTCTCCCTTGTCCAAAGGTTAGACATATCTCTCTCTTCTTCTCTCCCAAAAGATATCCAAGAGTTAGATATGATTAAATTAGATTGGATCTGATTTAATTTTTTTGATCTATGAGATGTATGATTCTCCTCTACCTTTTCTAGATCTAGTCCAAAGATTAGACAAAAAAAAAGAAGAAAGAGATTTGATCTCTTATCTTCTTCTATAGATCTTGGATTTTTTCTTGAGAAGAGAAAGTAAAAAGAAATCAGATTTCATCTGCTCTCATAGTCCTACTGATATGATTGATTCTCTTGAGAAGAGAATCAAAAGATTAAGCCGATTCGATAATCCAAGAAGCAATTTCTATAAGGGAGCTAGCATCTCAATGAGATCGAGTCCTTCTGATCAGATCAACCTCGATGGATATCTG
>KE507022.1:23539-34766 GCA_000441515.1 Elaeis oleifera
GGTAGCGGGTCCAGAGGACACTTGGAGCAATCTGATAGACGACTAAAAACCATCTTGGAGAAGCCCGGATAGGTGCCGCCTGTCGAAACTTCGGCTGAGGGTATTTATACCCAATAGGATTGAATCCATTATAATTATGGATTTATAAGAGATGTAAATTAACAATTAAAGGATTAAAGAGATCTAAATTTAAATCTCCTCAATAATATTAAGTCGAGGGTCTTCCACCATTGTAGAGTGCCATACCATCTCCGATATTGATTATTCTCGATTGGATATAATGGTTCAGTTGCATTAGGGGAGAAGCAACCACTTTATATGTGGGGTGGAGATGGGGTTGGCTCAAGATTTGTCAGATGAGGGTCCAATAACGGCTTTACTCATACTCAATGGTGGGTCAGACTTAACTAACAAATGAGGCTAAAATCTGTCAGGTGAGGTCTCAAGACATAGAGACCAAGTCCGCTGTAATTTGCTTGAGAAGCATTAGACAAGAGTTGTCTACTCATTGGTTGACACATTCACCAAGATCTGTCAGGTGAGGTGGTGTGGCAATTGGTGGGACTGCAATACCCACTAGAAATTCTAACTCATGAAGAAGTTTTCACTTTCCAACCCGAGGAGTATTGGAACCCAAAAATTAGTGGGAGCATATTTATTTTAAAAATTTCTAGAACAAATGTAAGATCAAGTACAAATATTTAACTAGAATCTCTACTCTTTGATAGAATTAAAATTGGCTTTCAATCCTCATAAACTTAGAACTAATTGACTAACTGATCAAGTTATAAAGACTAGCTCAGGAACCTAAAATGATTTTAAGTTTTAAGAAGTTGAGCTAACCAGGATATCCCTAAGTCATCAAACCGTCCAACATTGATCAAAAAGCAATCAGTTCATAATCATTGTCTGATAATGATTAAGGACTTGGATGAGCTTGAGAAGCTCAGTATGTCCAAGCATAAGAATTATGAATGGATTTGATCTTGTAGTTTCTTACTAGTTCATATAGACAGTTTATAGTAAACTACCACATGAATAAAATTGATTGCACCTTAGTTAAATTGGTGACTATTGATGGGACCTTGAAGAGTTCAAGAAGAAGGGTTCCTATATACCTGAAGAACTTAGAGAAAATGATAAGGGACATACTTCAGAAGGTATGTTGCATCTGCTCAATATTGATATCTAAGCAGATAGTGAGTGCCGTTGGATCTAAGAGATCCAAATATGAGATAGATCCAAAATATATGTGGCACCTCAGGCTTGACCATATTGAAGAGGATAGAATAAATAAATTAGAAAGATATGAGCCTTCAGGCTCATCGACTTTTGAATCATTTTTGATTTATGAATTTTACCTTCAAGGATAGATGGCCAAATCATCCTTTGTGGGATATGAGATCAGGACCACTAATATACTTATCTTAATATATATTGATGTATGCAGTCCATTTGATAAGCTGATTAAGGTTGATTCTCTTTACCTCATTACTCATATTGATGCCTATGGGTATATTTATGAGATACAAATCTGAAATCTTAAAAAATTTATAGAATTCAGATATGAAGTAGTGAAATAAATTGAAAAATCTTTAAGATTCTTTGATGAGATCGAAGAGGTGTATGTCTTCGTGGGAGTTTCTAATCGATCTCAAAAAAATGACAGTCTCATAATGGACTCTTTCTGATGCACCTTAACTTCATGGGGTGTCGGAGAGCAGGAATTGGACTCTATTCAATACAATCCGACCCATAATAAGCTTCACTGATTTTTTCTTATTTTCTTTAGGAATATGCTTAACTTAATGAATAGAGTTCTCTCTAAGTTTTTCCTATCACGTCATATGAGATGTGGTATGTTTAGGATATTCGGCCCATATCAAGTGTTGACATGTAGACCAAATTAGATGTTAGAGCTATGAGACTCATTTCAAGATATCCTAAAGGATTTTAGGAATACTATTTTCTTCCTAAGGATCATAATGTGATTGTGACCCGACATGCTATGTTCTTGGAGAAATAATTTTTTCATGAGAAAAATAGAGGGAGAAAAACTGAGTTCAAAAGAAAAAATCTCTTAAGAGTAATGAATCATAGAACCTATTCATGTTCTAGTACATGTAGTCCCTTCTTGATCTTGTAATCTTCGGTCCTACTCGAAGATACATAGATATTTTCACAAAGGACATAGAGGAAGTATTCCTCATGGGAGATAAGGAACATGAATTTGATGTGATCAAGTATTTTATGAGAAAAATATGTATTTATAAGAAGGTCAATGAGAGTATTATCACGATCCTCATATTATACGTAAATGACATCCTTCTGATTAAAAAAGTTGTTCCTATGCTGACAGTGATTTAAAATTGGATTGTCTAAACAAATCTCCATGAAAGATCTCAAGAAGCGTCCAATAAAGATTTATGAGATAGATCTAGATCTATGAGATAGACCTAAGGGGATGCTAAATCTTTCACAAAAAATATGCATAGAGGAGGTGTTGAAAGGGTTCGGCATAAATAACTGCTAGAAGGATTTCTACCCTTTAGGCATGAGACTGATCTCTTCAAAAAAATATGTTTTGATACATTTGAGGAGATTTAGTACATGAGCTAGATCTCTAATGCTTGACTAAAGGAAACCTCATGTATGCCATACTATGCACACAAACCAATATATTTCTTGCTGTAAATGTCATGAGTAAATATCGATTGAATCCAGATTGAGAGCATTAGATAGTTGAGAAAATATTTCTAAGTACTTGAAAAGCACTTAGAATGTTCATGGTCTTTGGAAGGAGAAGAAAATTAAGGATAAAAAAATTCATAATTCAGACTTTAAGTCTGATGTTGATGGTAGAGAGTCTACATCAGGATGTGTTTTCTTATGCGATGTGATTCAGTAAATTGAAAGAGTTCCAAACAACCGATCATTGTAAATTTTAGAAGCTAAGTATGTCACTGCTTATGACGTAGCTAAGAGAATATTCTGATATATTACAGAATTAGGTGTAATATCATGAGATGACACAATACTATTCTTAGACAATGATGGTGCTATAGCTCTAGTTAAGGAGCAAAGGTCTCACCAGAGCTCTTACCACATAAGAGTGATGATTCATGATTATTTCGAGAAGTAAGACTTTAAGGATCAGAGTAGACCCCATGGAGATGCGATGGGCCCACTGACTCAATGATTTAGCTAGTCAAGACTAAAGCACATCTTAAGAAGATAGAACTTAGGTTGTGGTAGATTGGCTTTAGTGCAAGAGGGAGATTGTTAGATGGATGTCTTAAAACCAATCAGACCGATACATTAATTTTTATAGCACATAATTTTATACTTGATCTAATTAATTAAGATAGTTGATTCCATTCATGTAGTGTATGTGTCCATGAATCATTCAGAAATTAATAAGATGATGATACATATTCTCAAAAGTTGAGAATTTAAAGTATGTGTTATTGATGGTTAATTCTTAAATTACTTTCGATCGAAAGATCATTATGGAGATGGTAAATGATCCGTAAGATTGATGCACAGATCATTTCCCTTAGGATAGATGAGTCCTGAGTTTATAGTATAGAGACACTAGAGTGAGAGTCCAGATGATTGTTAGAGAACAATGGTACTGAGTATGACCAACATAAGAAGTTGCTTGGATGTCTACTCACTCGTTAGTGATATTCTCGATACTGTAGTTATATGAGTGATTCTTAAACCTACGGTGTCTCGACTGTTCATAATGAGGTTACTGTAGTTTGACTGCACCATAACTCGATCTCCTAGCCATATAAAATCTTGAGATGTATGTTGGTTGCAGTAAGTTCATTGTAGGAGT
Organism: Elaeis oleifera; assembly: GCA_000441515.1. NCBI lineage: Eukaryota > Viridiplantae > Streptophyta > Magnoliopsida > Arecales > Arecaceae > Elaeis > Elaeis oleifera. The sequence continues at coordinate 27,384 of KE507022.1, forward strand.
AGGGTATGCACCAAGATGGGATCTATCGATCTTAGTAGGAAAAGAGTAGTCCTATGTGATTTATGAGATTTAGTTCAAAAGATCTTGGCTAGGGCAGTGTAAATGATGCAAAAGAGTTTTCATCAGATTTTACAAATGAACTCAAATCGAATAAATCTTATGTATAACAGATGATGGAGTTTGATAAATTTTTTATGACCTCTATCTTATCAAAACTCACGATATAAGAATTGAATCACATGATAACTATACCTAGAGGTTCATCCTTCTGTTCTACTGCATTGCCACTACATGCTGCTAGGCATCACTAATGGATTGTGGGATCAATGAGAAGTATTTGATAGTTAATAATTCTTGATTGATAAGTTAAAATTGTTTCAATTCATTTAAAAAAGTTCAATGATATTTTGATGGAGATCAAAATATTTCTCACTACTAGACAGAATAGAGATCGAAATATTTTTCACTACTAGATAGAATAGAACCTATGGAGTCATACACAAAAGAGATCCGACTGGTCAGATTGTTGAATTATAATTTTGAATCTCAAATCGCAAGCGATCTTAGTTATCAATTTGATTGAAGATTGGATTTAAATGTAAAAGTTACATTGAGGACTTACTAAGAATTAGTAAGTTATAAAAGGACTAAATTATAATTATTGCATATTATTTGATTTGATCAAATATAAGAATTGGGTTTTAATCAAATTAAATCAAATTTAATTTGATTAGTTTTGATTTGAGTTTGATTCAAATTAGATTTTATATGTCTAATGAGATTAGACCTAATGAACACTTGATCCAAACCTATCTTGATTAGGTTTTACCTAATCTTTAGCCATGTTTGATTTGGATAGGATCTTAGTCAATTTAAATCAAATTTAATTTGACTTGATATGGTTTGGATTTAACTTGGATTAGATTTGATTAGTCTAATGGGATTGGACTTAATTTATGTTGAAACCTAATCTAAATTGGACTCCAAATATGATTTGGATTTGAACCCAAACCACCCCTTAAACAAATCCAAAGAGGAGTTCACACATGAGAAGGACTCTCCCCTATTTTTGGGATGCCCAAAATATTTCTACATTGCTTTTGGCATGGAGATATGGAGAAATAAAGGGAAGGGCAGCAACTATTTCTAGAGTCCAATCCTTCTTGGACTCTTCAAGCCCTAACTAACCCTAACCACCTAGTATATATTTAAATAAGAGAATTATGTGGGGCATCCACTTGCGATAAGATTAGATTTTTGGATGCCCCAAGAGATAAAGATGGTGTGGACAAAAAGTGGGATGCCAAGGGTTCTTGCGTGAGATTTCTCAACATGCAACAAGGTGGGACACCCTCTCCATGATCTCTTCTTTCTTACAACAACCAATAGTTGGTTGTTAGGTAAAACTTTCTTCTCTCTCCTTTGTCTAAAGTTGGACATATCTCCCTCTTCTTTTCTCCTAAAAGATGTCCAAGAATTGGACATGATTAAATCAGATTTGATCTGATTTAATTTTTTTGATCCATGAGATGGATGATTCTCCTCTATCTTTCCTAAATCTTGTCCCAGGCTTAGACAAGAAAGAAAGAGGAATGAGATTTGATCTCTTATCTTCTTTTGTATATCTTAAATTTTTTTTTTGAGAAGAGAAAAATAAAAAAATCAGATTTGATCTGATTTTATAGTCCTCCTATTGATCTGATTGATTCTCTTAAGAAGAGGATCAAAAAATCAAGCCGATTCGATAATTTAGAGAATGATCTCTGTAAGGAAGCTAGCATCCCGATGAGATCGTGTTCTCCTGATCAGATCAGTCTCGATGGATATCCGTACAGGCCGGACGCATGTGCGACTCTGTAGGAATCTTACTAGATTACCATGGATCATCAGATCGTGGTGAAGATCTACCCGCACAAAGGTAAAGATTTAAATCTGATTTTTAATTTCAGCACCTTAATTTCAACATGTAAATATTTCTGACTTGTGTAGATTAGATCTATATTTTATACATATTAGATTTAAAGTTGTTTGAATCTGGTCAGTTTCATTTTCTGCTGTGTTTATGATTTTTAAAAGTTAAAATCTGTATGTTCTGATCTTTGCATGTATATTTCGAAAGTCAGACTTCATACAACATACGAGATAGTCGATCAGAAACTTATGTTTGGGATAGCCTCTATAGGCTTATACATGGGATAGTCGATCAGGAGCTTATACCTAAGATAGTCTTCATGGGCTTGCATGTGGGATAGCCTCTAGGAGCTTATATCTAGAATAGCCAGCTAGGAGCTTGTATCTGGGATAACCTCTACGGGTCAAGACATACGATAGCCGACTAAAAGCTTGTGCCTGAGATAGCCTCCATGGGTCTAAGTATGAGATGGTTGGTCAAGAGCTTGTGTCTGGGACAGCTTGCACAAGCTTACGCATGGAATAGCCAGCCAGAAGCTTATACCTGGGATAGTTTCTAGGAGCTTATGTATGAGAATTTGATCAATCATGGATTGGGCATGATCTTAGTTAATCTAAAGTCGAAAAGTAAAAGGTTAAGAAATCTAAAATTTGATAAGAAAATAGAAGACAAGACATGAAACTAATGCTAATAAAAGGTTTACTTGTTGGCATAAAATGACACACCACTTTTCACAAGATAGATATTTGATATATGTTTACATAGATATTTGAGTTATTATGGATATTTTATATGAGATTTCATACTTTATGTTTTCACTCTGATATTACTTATTGCTATTTTCAAATCATATTATTAGATTAGTGTGGATGTACAGAGATTCTTACTGGATTATAAAGCTCACTACCCTTCATTTCTCTTTTTCTTCTCAAAGTTGCAGGATGCTCATGATTGGCTATGGTTTGGATTCATGGGTGAATAGATGAATAGATCAAGTATTATTGATATCTGATTGGATGATTGAAGGAATTGAATTTGTAATTGAGCAAATTTTGCTAATTGTTATGAAATTAAATCATTGTTATTTATGGATATTGAGGTTGTATCAGGTTTCAAGGCCTTCCATGATCTTTAGGGTGTTGTTCTAGGGTTTATGCGGCCATGTCGTATGGCTGACCTAAGTGCTGGGATTGGGATGTGACAATACCAACAGTGGTGGCTCGATACTATAACTCTTGAGTTAGAGGAAAGATTTTTTGGACCAATGACCTCATCCTATGACAAGCTGAAGTATCCCAATCTGGAGAATAGTAGAAGCTATCACTAAACTGGAAAGGCCCTTAGTAGATTGACGAAGTCATGTGGCTTGGAGCATACAGAGTTCAACATCTAGATGGCACTTTGGTTCCCCAAATTTAGAACTGGGAGAATCTTTGAACTTGTTATCAATAATGTAATCTAAATTCTCAAAATTACATTCAATAAGATTGTTCCTATGCAATTTTTCCAAGTGGTTATAGGTTGGCACTTTATGTGAAGAAATGAAAACATTCACCTCGGATATCGCAAACTTATTGCAAATTCAGGCTGGCCTAGCCATCGTCCCAACCTTGGCAAATCGAGAAAAGAAGGATAACCCAGATAGGAATCCCCAAGAAGCACTCCTTATATCAGAAATGAGTAGAGCTGAAATTGACCTCGACCAACTAAGGAAAGGGTGATAACCCAGACAAGACCCCGAGAAGCACTCCTTGTATCGGGAATGAGTCAAGCCAAAATTGACCTCGGCCAACCAAGGAAAGGGGATAGCCGAAATAGAAACCCTCGAGAAATGCTCCTTGTATCAAATATGAGTCGAGCCAAAACCAATATCGATCAACTGAGGAAAGGGGATAACCCAATAGGGATCTTGGAGAAATGCTCCTCGTATCATAAATAAGTCAAATTGAAACCAGCCTCAGATAATCGAGGAAAGGGGATAACTGAGACAGGGAGCCCTGAGAAAACTTCCCATATCAAAAATGAGTCGACTAAAGCCCACCTCATCCAATCAAGGGAAGAGGGGTAACCCAGACATTGACCCTATGAATCAGTCCTCATGATGGAAGTGAGTTGAGCCGAAGCCGACCTCAACCACCCAAGAATAGGGATGACCCAAAGAGAGACACCCATAGGCTGATCCTTGCATTGATGAAATAATTCTGACCAAACTCAAACATAGCTCGAATATTATTGAAACAAAAAACACATGTCCACTTACAAGCTGAGGCAAATTGACAGGACCAAGCATAGGTACTTCAAGAAAATTCTCATTTTGTAAGGTCGTTCACACTGACTACCAAATTAGTTCGGTTAGTCCAAGTATAAAATGTAAGAAAATGATCAACAAAGAGCAACAACATGTGAAAAACCAAACACAGACAATTAGGAAGTTTCATTTCTATTAAGAAGGAAATAATTACATTAGGTTGGTCATGCTGACCACAAAATCAGCTCGGATAACACTGAGCTTGATGTACAAAAGGGGAAGGCAAAAAACAAAGACCACAAAGGTCTAAACATCAGGATGCGGAGCAACATCCTCGATCGGCATATCGACAGCCTCATCAGTGGACGTGGTAGGAACGACCCCCAGTGGCTAGCGAAGCATCCTCAGCTTATAGGAGGTCATTATCGTCATCATCCAGGGCACCAAAATCGAAGTCAAGATAGTGCTTCTCCATCTTGTCCTAACAGTTGATGAGACCTATAAGTACAAATTGGAATCGAACTTAGCCAAAATAGCTTAGTGCTGATCCAAGGTAAGATACTTCTTGACCATCTACACCTTGGTAGCTTGGAGCTCCTCCTTTAGCTTGGAGACCTCCTACCTCTAGGCCTCAATGACATGGATGGCCTCAGCTTTTGTCTTAGTGGCCCTCTCCTTGACTATTTTCATCCTAAACGTGGATGCTTGTAAATCCCTATTGGCTTCGATGAGGGCCATTTTTGCCTTCTCTTTAGTTCCACCAACTCCCTTTCGAGCCATGTCACATTTTCCTCTTCTTCTTGGGCTTTCTACAAGGCCTCATTCATGGTCGACTTCATCTTCTTCAATGCCTCAGCAAAATAGCTCAAGTGGTGGACATGCTGAAAAGAAACCAAGTCAAATCAACAAATTAAAAGCAAAGAGCTCATAGATAAAATTGGAGGAAAGAACTTCTAAAATTCTCAAAATGGCATGTCATAGGCATCATTGACATGGAACCTGAACCCTAGACCCTCATGAGTTCCTGGTCAGTCAGCAACATGACCACTCGAAGTAAATCCTGAACAACCTAGTAGCCCTTGAGGCTTAAGGTAGATGACTTGGTTGTCCACCTTGGCACATAGACTTCCCACCAACCTCGATAGTAGGGGGTGCCGAGCTGGGGTGGACCGACCAGCTTGAGAAGGTGCCTAACAAGCTGCCACCTTGACTCAAGAGTGGAAAAGGAGGATGCATGCATCGACAGCCAGGAGTTGAACAAGAGCAATCAAAGTGAACAAATGACTTCTGAATGTCAGGCTTGGCCTCCCCCCTCCTTGGAGAAGTTCCTTGGCTTGAGGCTCTGGACAAATCTGGGGTGGGATGATGATTCCTTGGTGGTGGTCTTCTTCTTCTTCTGTGTCATTCGTCGAAGCATCTCAAGCTGGTCCAACCTCATCTCTACCAAATTGAGGAAAAGTTAGGATTCTACAAACTAAATAAAGTCAAAAACATAAAGGTAAGGACTCACCTCGACGATCGATGGAACTCAACCCGACATTGAATAATATCTGCTCGAATAATAGCTCCTAAGAGGAGGGCAATTACTAATGGAAGGGAAGAAACCTGTTTCTTATGGATAATCAGGGCTCTAAAAATTTTTCTATATATTCAACTAGATAAAGATCAAATCTTTACCTAGATCATAGTGAAATAGGGAGCAAATCTCCAAAATCTGGATTCAACCTTCGCGTAGGCCTGAAACTGCAGGCCCTCTACTTCACGCACACGCCAGATAATGCAGGAAAGTGGGATGAATCTCTGGATTGATCCACCTTCGTAAGGCCACCAAGGGAGAAAAGAGAGACACCAGGTATGACGCCTCACACCAGCAAGGGGATGCCCAAAGAAGGGTCCATGGCTTGGAGAAGAGGGGCGGCAAGGAGGGAGACATGCCAAAGGGGGAGCCCACTAGCTTATGCCTCTCTCTCTCTTTCTCTCTTTCTCCCAATTTGATTTCTGTATTCTTTCTTATGCATCCAAAGGTAGAGACCCTCTCTATTTATAGATGATTCTCATGACCCAATAAGTATAGGACTCTAAATTTAAATAAGCTTTGAATCAGTCCACAACTTATCAAAAAAGGAGTCCTACATGAAAAAGTATTGGCACCTTATATGGCACCTACTTTGCACCCATGCCCACACCCATGTGGGACAGCCCACAACTAGCACCATACCTCGTACTGGTCAATCAAGGAGTGAAAGAGTCCCAATAAAAATAGGACTCCAAGGATCTCATCCAAAAATGATTCAAATCGAATATGATCTAAAGCTGATTCGAAATAATTTCGAAAGGCTATCAATCCTAAACTATTTAGGACTTTAGGACCAAGTCTAACTTAAAATTTTAAACTTAATTAAATATAATTAATTTAAATTTAATTTAAATTAATTAGTACTTTAATCCAATTTCTCATAGGCTTCTTGGATCATAGATCAAAACTGTTCATTTTTTAGATTGAACCTAAACCTCATGCGTAGTGCTAGCTAGACATAATCAACTCTTCAATTCTATTTGATCCATAACTTATTTCTCAATCAAGTTAGTTTATATATTCAATCAAGTCAAGTACTTTCCAATTGGATATATAAACATAGGCCAATATTTTTCTATGTTGTCTGACTTGTGTGCGTGACTCTATAGGTTCAAACACTAAGCCGGTAGCACAGGAATCGATTTCTGTACTAATCGAAGCTACCATCTAGCAATGATTTCTGACATCTAGATAGGTCAAATTATCATAAAGAAATATTTTAGAACCTATGCATATGGTTATCCTATAATTCATCCCTTTGACCCTGAATGCTCTAGGATGATCTAAGCTAACTATGAACCCAGAGCGTTTCATCCATATTGTATTTCAACCTTTCAAATCCATCTCATAGATTATCCTGATCAAGATTTTACTAAATTAAATACAATGATACATCAACTCTCACAATCTGAAAGGATCAATCTCATCTTGATCTGTACACAGACTTTGCAAGCACTTGATTGTACCCAGTAGCCTTCCGTCACTATATTAGAAATCCAGATAATTCGACATCAAAGTATAGTGAGTTACTTGCAAGTCACTATGGTGATCTCAAGTCTGAGAGACACTTACGTCCATACACTTCACAAATAGCTCTTGATAGTAGAATGCTAAGTAGGTGAGTCACTTGTTCAATGATGATGTACT
>KE507022.1:58465-69949 GCA_000441515.1 Elaeis oleifera
AGAAGGCGTCCGGTTCCTGTAGGAGTTCGGGTAAGGTATACCTACAGCAGGAGTTCGGAGAAGACGTCCGGCTCCCGTAGGAGCCCGGTACTCTCTATAATAGAAGTCTGAGGCAGTGGTCCGGCTTCCGTAGGAGTCTGGTTGAATCTGCTCGCTCCCGTAGGAGCTCGGCTGAGACGGGCTGACTCCCGTAGGAGTCCGGGCGAAGTCTGGCACTAGCAGCGACCTGTTGTTGGAGAGGTTCGGCCGTTGACAAAATCTGGAAGGAATTCAACCTGACGCTGGTCACTGCAGGAGATCGGCCGATAGCGGAGCTCGGTGGGCACTGTAGAAGGTCGGTAGACAACGGAGTCCAGAGGGCACTTGGAGTAATCTGACAGGCGCCTGCAGGATCCATCTTTGAGAAGTCCGGATGGGTGCCACCTGTCGAGAACTTCGGCTGAGGGTATTTTATACCCAACACCACCTACTCCTACAAATCTACAATAAAAGACTAATATGAAAAATAAGTAAAGAAGAAGATAAAGTAGAGTTTTATTGTTCTAAGATATGTTCTCTATTCACGGTTGCAACATGATATTCATAGGTGTTCTTAACTAGTGGGATGGGTGTTAATGCTCAGCTTTGGATGCTTATCTTTGTAGTTGTCTACCACATGGACTATTATTGTCAAACTAGGTAGTGCTTCCTTTCTTCTCATGTTATTGTAGTGGAAAGAATTATTGAGAAAAATACCTCAAGATTCGATCTACAATAAGTCTAAAATGAGGTCTAGAATGAAAAACAGAGTCCAACGAGTCCAAGATCAGTCCAAACGGAGTCCAGACGATGGAGATATGCACAAAAGCAGGCACTGAGAGCAACTGGTACAGTCCACAGACTGTCGGAGGGGCCCATGGGCTGGTGCAGACTGTCATGGAGTGGGCCAGGCCCAGCCAGGTATGCAGCATGTGTGGGCCACAGCGCTGGGCCGACCCAGACGCAAGGGCGTGGCCCACACAGGTGCCCAGGCCCACAGAGGTATCGCAGTCCATTGTGGATCGGAGGTTTGGCACGGTCTACCAGCCATGCATGGATCGAACAATGGGGATTCATCCAGCATGCGATCTAACAGCCTAGTCGAGTGCGCGATCCGATGGCCAGTCAAAATCAGATGGCTGATGCAAATCCAGGTTTGATCAGGACTGTGGGGCTGTGTTTTGGCATGATCGGACAGCTTTGAGCCGATCCGATAAAGATCCGACGGCCACAATTCATGCCAACTATGATCAAGAGATCAAAAGGCTGATTCTACACGATCAGACCACTCTGGTTCAAGTCGATCATGATCAGACGGTCCAGAATTGATCTAGGATTTATTTTGGACTCGATACCCTAGTATAATACTATTTTGGTGATTTTAGAGTCTATATAGCTCTGATTGACGAGCTATTTATTGTGTAGAATAGCTGGTGATGTCCTGATCGTGTAGAGAGATTTTAAAAGAGATTTTAAAGAGCTTTTATAAGAATTTTAAAACTTCTTGTTGAAGGATCTTTGTACAAGGATTGAGTGGTGAGTTCTTCTTGTATTTGTTTGATTTTCTCTCTCCTAATGAAGCTTGCGCATCCCGTGGAGGCAGGCTTAAGGCCAATCCACATTATCTTAATTTATTTATGATATTTTTCTCTCTCTTTTTCTTTCTTCCTCCCTCAATAAGTGGTATTAGAGCACAACAAGAATGGAAGCATTACTCATTTTGGACACTTGTCTTTGCTTTGGTATGCCATATGAGTCACTATTACCACACATAATGGATAGTCTTAACTTCCTCTAATGTCATGGGTAGTAGAGAGACAGGTACCATTATTCATTTTTGGATACTTGTTCTTTCTATTATATGCTACATGGATTACTATTCCCATCTATGGTAAGTAGTGTAGCTACTCCTCCTATGTCATAGGTAGTAATTACTATTGACTAGCAACCATCCTAAGACTTTACTTCATTAAAGCCTCATCCTAAGCCGATAACTCTCACCATCTGAGCATGTATTCTAATTGCTCAGCCAACACTCTTGGTATATCAACTTCCACCTCGGTTGATAGGCATATCAACCTGCACCTTTGGTGTATCGACTTGCATATTTGGCATATTGACTTGCACTCTTAGCATGTTGATCTGCATCTTAGTTGATAGGCATGTTAGTCTATACCTCTAGTGTATCGGACCATAACCCTTAGTGTATCAACTTGTACTCTTAGCATATCAACCAGCACTTAGGCTGATAGGCATATTGGCCTACACCCTTAGCATGTTGGCCTGTATCCTTTGTGTATCAACCTATATTCTTGGTATTTCAGCAAGCTTCTCCAACACTTGCTCTAAGGTTGGCATCTTTTAGTAGTAATTAACCCAGTAACCATATATCTCATCCTATTGTCCAAATACTTTGATTTGTTAGCCAAGTATAACTTAGTCTATTAGCTATAGATTTTGGTCTACTGGCCAAGTAATTCAGTCTACTGATTACATTCTTGGTGTGTACCTTAGTATTTGATCAAAGGTTGACATCCTTCCAACACCTCTAATTCAGCCCACAAAAGATGTCCCTTCTAAAGATCTGTAACTATCTGATCTATGCTAGATAGCCTTTTAAGGCATATTATTAATTGATCTTCATATCATAACCATTGATATGAACATGGTGCAAATACAAATCTAGCTCTCATGGATCACTGTTATCAACGACCCAAATTAAGATGGTGACTTGTCGAACCAGCTCAGCTTGCACCATGGGTCACCTCTGAATTACCTTGCTGGTTAATCTTTCAAGGCACAATATTACAAGAGGTTCAACTTGGATGCTGAAGTGATCTTGGCCAAGCATGAACTTTACTCCCTTTGTTCGATCTCAAAATAAGCTCAGACTTAGAATTAGGGGCCAATTTATATGGAGAATATTCCCTTATACCTCGATACATGTTGAGGAGAGACCAACTCAGGATGGCCAACCTATTCACCTTGGTTACAAATGACCCAAAACACAATCTCGCCAATCCACGATACTCAATGATAGTTACACCCAGAATCAATATCCTATTGTTAAGGCATGGATATGGCTTGAGAGGTTATTTATTTGATTCTAACCCGATCTATGTAGCAACATGTAATTCCTAATTCAAGAGACTAACTACTAAAAAAAAAATTATCCAAAATCATGACTCAATCCAACATAAACTATTTTGACCCAGCCAGAAATTTACCCTCACAACCCATTTCGAGTATGTTGGATTAAACCATTCTCTCACCTAGCCTGACTTGGCCTTTAGATGAAGGGTGTCTCACTACTTCTACATGCCCATTGCATAAGCAGCCAAGGAGCTCATATTGCCAGAATGGAGAACGCACCCCGAACATCGGGTGAAGACCGACCTCGAGAGGGATGATCTTGGATACATTCGACTCACCTTAGATTTGACTAAGATCGTACCTCGACATCTCACCGATGATCGACATGCTCGACTGACAGCTCATCCCTATGGAGTCTTCAAAAGTCTCAAGACAGTTTCCTTTGACTACATGCATATGGGCTGGATTATTGTGTGTAACTAACACTCGTGATCATTCGTCTGCATTTAGTGCACGTAACAGATACTCACGATCTTCAATTAAATGGGTGCATATTCTTCGATTCTATTATCAGATTTAGTATAATAGTCGACTACTCTCCCTCTATATAAAAGAAGAGAAAGATGACCCTCGGATAAGTCTTTCTCCAGAGAAAAAGAGCCCTCATCCTCTCCATTTTTCTCATTTTCTGCTATTCCCAAGCTTCAGCTAACTTAGATATTGGAGGATCCCTAGCCAAAAAATCTTCGATGAGTGTAGACTTCTTTTTCAAATACTCTAAGGCAAAAATGCTCCAATCTGTCATCAACTCTTGAATCGATAGGAGACCAAGTGTCACGTCTCTGATCTGAGATCATGGATCAGGGGTCATGGCAACTGTCGCATAACTATGAATAACTCTCTTTATAAGCATACAAGGTATCTCATCATGATATCATAAAGTAATAGTAGAATAAAATTTAAATAATTTATGTTCAATTTTATTTTTAAATAACTAAATCAAATATCTTACAAATAAAATTTCATAATCTTAAATCAAATTTTAATAAATTTTAATCTAAATAAAATATCAAAGTCTGCCTCTAGTATGCTTTCCCATATCAAATCCTTGAGTCACACTAGATTTCTAAATTTGTAAAAATAATAAAATATAGAGTAATTAGCTAGACAACCCACTAAGCAATATATATTTTAACTAGATAAATCAAGCAATAATAATATACTAAAAATTAGCATGCAAGATGCATCAATTCAAAATATACATCACTAATCAAATAAGATCCATAGAAATTCACTTTCATTCATAAATCGAATTCTTTCAAAACATCATGTTCATCTCGATAGCCATGAACTAAATCAAAAATCGATGCATAACCCCCACTGGCTGGATATTAAATTTTGGTATTTAACCACTTCACTGATAGGATATCAGAGTACCAGCGCATAATCTTCACTGATAGGATATCAGTGTACCTATATTTAACCACCCCCTGATAGGGTATCAAAATAATCATCAGTATTTAACTACCCACTAGCAGGGTATCAAAGTAATTACCAGCATTTTATCTCCATTGATGGGTTTGATACATAGTTAGACTGCGAGTCAAAATCTATCTCAAATCAAAATATTTTTCATATTTCAATTCAAAAAATTCATAAACTGTGTAATACTAAAATCAATCGAACGATCCATATCAAATTCAATATATTTGATCATAATCATTTAACATTTCAGAAAAGAGTATATTCAGTAATTCAAAATGCCATACATTAGATTTATAAATCATGTATATCTCAATATAAAAATATTTAATAATTTATCAATAAATCTAAAAAAATAAAATATTACTTATCTCACACGTATTCTAATAAATCTATGTAATTTCATAAATTTCTTGTTAAAATCTTCAATTCATATATCACATCGCAAAATTTCTCTATTGGGCATCATTTTGTCGAGACAACTACACCCTATACATAATTAAGTCCAATGATCAAAAAGGATATGAATAATCAACGAAAACATAATGAATAGTAGTCACATCTTATGGTCTAAATCGATCTGGTCATGATAATTTTATTCGATCATGATCAAACTAGGTGGTTTGAAATCTTTCTAGTAGATCAACTTGAACTCAAGGATATAGGGCTCAAACTTTTCACTGATTTCATAAATCAAGTAAAGAGAAAATATCGGAGGAGAGAGAAGTTAATCAAGATGGAAGATAACCGATCTGACATCCCAATTGATCCGATCAGGATGAATTAATCAAATCATGAATGAACTAATATATATATGGTCTAACAAAAATCATGGATAATTAAATCTGAAAAAATTTAATTTAGCCAAGGTAGGTGCCGGCATGCTATCCGATAATCGTGAATCTAAAACCTTCACTAAGTTGGATCAAAAATCATCAAAAAAAGTGCTTTACTCAATTAATATTAAAGAGATAACTTCTTGAAAGAGAAATCCATGAAAAAAGATGAGTAGTCTAGGGAGAGAAAATTTTAGAGAAAAAAAGTAGAGAGTGAACAGTATACTTTCTAGAGAGAGAAAATAATAGGGATCCAAGCTCAGAAGGGAGAGAGGGAAGAGAGAGATTGGATTCATTATTTTTTTCTTTTTCTTTCCTTCTTTTTTTTCCTTTCTTTTTTTCTTTTTTCTTTGCAGAACAGAGGACCCACACGTCCTCTTTTCTTTCTTCTTTCACGGAATAGGGAACTCCTTTCTTGTTTCGGATCAAGGAAGCCTGTCCCCCCTCCAACCGGCAACCCCTACAACTGGAACAGCAGTCCCGATGGCAACAATCGGCCTATTCTGATGACCGACGGCAGCCCACGACAATAGAAATCAAAGATGGAACACAAAATAGGGGATTCAAAAAATAATGATTTCAAGGGTTTTGGTAGAAAATTTTAAGATTAAAACCATGATAGATTAAGCGAATGAGATGAAAGAGATTTACTAGATTTAGATAGGATTTACTCTGATTTCTAATGGCCAAAGTGAGATCATATCCATCGGTAGACAAGATGAAAAAGGGGAAGAAAATCGATGATTAATGGAAATTTTTTTGAAGAAAAACCCAAGAGTTTGAGGTCTTTAAATAGATCTCAAACAGCGAGAAACTTTGAGTTTGATTTGGTCTTAAATCCAAAGGATTTTAGGAATTTAAATCAGAGAAGAATCCTTCAGGAATTCTTTCATGAAATTCTAGGTTCCCACCAAATTTCCAGCATGTGTTGGCTTATTTCCTTTCATTCATTGGTGCTTTACAATTAGTGTGGGGTATTATATTCTCTCTTCCTAAAAAAAATTCATTCCTGAAATTTTTCTTATCTAGATCCTCAAAAATCCAGGATTACTTTAACCTCAAATCATGTCATCCTCTAATTTCAAAATTTAATCTTTCATCGTAATATCTTTCAAATCAAATTACTATTCTGACTAGTTTAAAAAATAATTCAGACCACCATGCCTCTACTATATATTCTGATTCAAATTCATCAATGTACTTATGTTAAATCTAAGTTTCTAAGTTATGTCACAATCAATATAAGTCATCATCCTAATATCCCTAGTGTCTATCGATCTACACTCACATATAAATCTATATATCATAATTTATTTATTTATGCTCTGATACTATATTAATTGTCATGCCCCCAACCCAAGATCACAGATCAGGAGTCATAGCAACCGCTGTATATCTATAGAGAACTCTTCCCACAATCATGCAAGGTATCTAATCATGATATCATAAAGTAACAGTAGAATAAAATTTAAATAATTTATATTTAATTTATTTTTAAATAATTAAATTAAATATCTTATAAATAAAATTTTATAGTCTTGAATCAAATTCTAATAAATTTTAATCTAAAATTAAATATCAAAGTCTGCCTCTAATTCACTCTCTCATATCGAATCACTAAGTCACGCTAGATTCTGAATCTGTGAAAGTAGTATAATATAGAGTAATAAGCTAGACAGCCTAGTAAGCAATATACATTTTAACTACATAAATCAAGTAATAATAATATATTAAAAATCAACATACAAGATGCTTCAATTCGAAACATACATCACTAATCCAATAATATCCATACAAATTTACTTTCATTTATAAATCAAATTCTTTCAAAATATCATGTTCATCTTGACGGTCATGAACTAAATCAAAATACTAGTGCATAACTTCCACTGGCAGGATATTTTCAGTATTTAACTATCCTACTGATAGGGTATCCAAGTACCAGCACATAACCTACACTGGCAAGATATTAGAGTACCAGCGTTTAACCATCCCACTAGTAGGATATCAGAGTACCAATATTTAACCACCTCACTGACAGGGTATCAAAATAATCACCAGCATTAACCATCCCACTGGTAGGATATCAAAATAATTACTAGCATTTAACCCTCACAAGTGGGATTCCATACATAATCAAGCTGCGAGTTAAAATCCATCTCAAATCAAAATACTTTTTTATATTTCCATTTAAAAAGTTCATAAACTACATAACACTAAAATCAATCAAATGATCTATATCAAAGTCAATATATTTGATCATAAATCATTTAACATTTCAAAAAAGAGCCTATTTAACCATTCAAATATCATGCATCAAATTTATAAATCATATATATCTTAATATAAAATATTAATAATTATTGATAATTAGAAAATAAATATTATTTATCTCATACATATTCTAATAATTCCACATAATTTCATAATTTTTTTAAAAATCTTCAACACGTTGCAATATCCTACTGTTGGGCATCATTTTGTCGAGATAACCACACCATAGGCATAATTAAGTCTAGTAATCAGAAAGGATATGAATAATTAATGAAGACATGATGAATGATAGTCACATCTTATGATCGAAATCGATCTGATCATGATAATTTTATTCGATCATGATCAAACTAGGTGATTTCAAGTCTTTTTACTGGATCACTTGAACTCAAGGTTACAGGGCTCAAACTTTTGACTGATTTCATAAATCAAATAGGGAGAGAATATCAGAGGAGAGAGAAGTTAATCAAGATGGAATATAATCAATTTGACATCTCAATCAATCTGATCAAAATGAATTAATCAAATCATGAATGAACCAATGTATATATGGTCTAATAAAAATTATAAATAATCAAATCTGAAAGAATTTAATCTGATCAAGATGAGTGCTAGCATGCTGCCCAACGATCGTAGATCTAGAATCTTCATTATGCTGGATCAAAAATTATCAAACTAAAGTGCTTTACTCGATTAATCTTAAAGAGATGACTTCTAGAAAAAGAAATCCATGAAAAGAGATGAATAGTCTAGAGAGAGAAAATTTTAGAAATAAAAAATAGAGAGAGAAAAGCATACTTTTTAGAGAGAGAAATAATAGGGATGCAAGATGAGAAGGGAGAGAGGGAAGAGAGAGAACCTTTCTCTTATTTTTTTTCTTTTTCTTCCCCTCTTTTTTGTTTCTTCGTGGAATAGAGGACCCGCACGTCCTCTTTTCTTCCTTTTTCTTTCACGGAACAGGGAACTCCTTCCTTGCTCCAGATCAAGAGAAACTCTACCCCCTTCGACCGACAACCCTTACGATTGGAAGAGCAGCTCCTGACGATAACAACCGGCCTATTCTGGTGACCGACGGCAACCTACAATGACAAAAATCAAAGATAGAACATAGAATATGGGATTTAAAAAATAATAATTTTTGAGGGGCTTTCAGTAGAAAAATTCAAAAAAAAATCAAGATTAAAATCAGGATAGATTGAAGGAATAAGATAGAAGAGATTCACCTGATTTAGAAGGAATTTGCTTTGATTTTCAGTGGCCAAAGCGAGATCAAATTCACCGGTAGATAGGATGAAAAGAGGAAAGAAACCAATGATTAATGATGATTTTGTGAAGAAAACCCAAGAGTTTGAGGTCTTTAAATAGGTCTCAGATTGGGAGGAAATTTGAGTTTGATTTGGTCTTAAATCCTAAGGGTTTTAGGAATTTGAATTGGAGAAGATCCTTCGAGAATTCTTTCGAGAAATTTTGGGTTCCCACCAAATTTCCAGCACCTGCAGTGCACGTGCTGGCTTATTCTTTTTTTTCGTTGGTGCTTTATGATTGGTGTGGGATATTATACTGACCTTATTCAAATCGATAGGAGACCAACTTCAACTACATCAATCTCGAGCTTTGCTACAACAAAGTCAAAAATTCTAGTCCATAGCCAATCCATTTAAAGTTAGGGTCAAAAATTTGACCTATATCTGGCATGATCTAAAAACCTTTGACCTACACCTGGCTCAAATACAGCCAACTTAGATTAGCTGAGCTGAAGTTTGGGTTTCAGTACTTGTTGCAAAATTGCAACTGGACCAGTCTGCTCCCTTCTCTCAAAACCTCAACGACTCGATTTGCTGCAACTCGCACTATATCTAGAGATTAAGCTACTGCAACTAGAATAAATATTTGTTGTAATGGTTGTACCATATCATATTTTCAAAACCAATGAAAGTCCTTCCTTTCGCCAGCAAGGACAAGGACTAACATCAGCACATTTTACATGACATCAACGTTAATCGTTAACAACGGTAATGGCAAAAGAAAAAAATTTCTCCCAAAACAAATTTTGGCAGACATAAAGATTTCAAATTTGGATAAATAAAATTGATGGAAAAAGCTAATCTTAACATTAATGGGCGTTAGATTTAACTTTTATTATTAGTGCTTATCCTTTCTGGTGAAAAGAAGGACTTTATTGGTTTGTGATAAATGTATCGTAGTATAACCATTACAACAAATATTTATTCCTGCAACTGGACCTCCCAACTGCTTAGAACTGAGCTGCCTTTCATTTAGTCAATAAGCTTACCACTCACCACTTCACTTTAGAAGTGAACTAGTGAGAGTCACCAAGGTCGAATAGCTCCTTGTTATGCCTCCGATCTGAGATCATGAGTCGGAGATCGTGACAACTACCACATACTTATGAAGAACTCTCTCCACAAGTATGCAATGTATTCCAAAAATGATACCAATACATCATAGTAAAATTTATAATAAATTTAGCATAAAATTTAACTAACCAAAATCAACTTTAGTCTCTCACAAAATTTCAGTAATATTCAAAGATCTTTCATCAATTTACACCTCAAATAAAATCTTGTAAAACATCATAATAAATCTATAGTCGACTCTCGTTTCTAGCTCACTCCTAAAATAGTACCATATCTCTAATTAAAAATTTGAATCTGAAAAATAAAGGAGAGAGATAATGAGCTTGATAGCCCAATAAATAATGAATATCTTAACTAGATATTTTAAATATTTATCGTATGATATGATGTTCAAAATAATGTCATGAATAAACATAAGAACATATTTCATGCTTACTTAAATAAGTCAAATAATTTTAATACTCATATGCATGCATAATCATAAATCTGATTCTAATCAAAAATATAAATAACTCAACAGCCTTTGATTATGACCAATGTTTAACCTCCATTGGTAGGATCCACTAAATATCAGTGCACAACCTCCACTGATAGGGTCTATTAATTACCAGCACACATCTTCCACTGACAGGATCCACAGAGTACCAACATATAACCCCCATTGATGGAACCATTGATTACTAACATATAATTCCCATTGGTAGGCCCAATGAAATATAGTTAGGCTGAGAAATAAATTCAATCAATTTCAAAGAATTTTTGTAACATAATATTGTTGGGAATAGTGTCCCAAAGCCAATCGTCAGTCTGTTGACAGTTGTGCTCTTTGTTGTATTAGTACATGAATTAAAATTAATAAAAGTTATTTTGATATTTTTCATCACAAAATGTTTCATCTTCTAATGAACTCCTATGTTGTGGTGAAGTCCTTAGGACTATTTAGATTCGACAAAGGAGGATTTATCGTTTAGTCTTTAAATCTGTTCGCGACCAAATGATACGTTGTTACCAAAGACGACAACGTTTATCAAGCATAGGTTGTTGTGTGCCATATAGGTTGGTTGTCCTCTTAACCAAAGAGTGTGAAGACACTGGTATGGCATACAGGTGAGATGTAAAGATACATCTGCACTGAACGTAACCGACTCCGGAGCTATTTCTACTGTCAAGATTTGCTCCGATGGAATATGGGTATAAATATCCCTCCGACCTGAGACCACCACGGTGACTTGCAAGCAACTCACTGCACTTAGGCACTGAACTACCTGAATTTTAATTCAGTGACGGAAGGCTGCTGGGTGTAGTCAAGTACTTGACTTATCGGTGTGTGTGTCAAGATGGGATTGATCACTCTAATTTAGGAGCTGTGTACAGTCGTGTTTCAATTTAGCAAAATCTTGGCT
>KE507022.1:81898-94654 GCA_000441515.1 Elaeis oleifera
TCTTGAGAAGATTGTTCATTACTTATTTTTCGTATAACACTAATGAATAGACCAATTAACCTAAAATTTTTTTTCAAATCTATTATTCAAATAATATTTTTATATTAATTCTAATTCATAACTAAATCATGATAAAATTTCAAATCAAAATCCCACTTAAGATCTGATCGAAGATTAGTTGTGTTTTTCTAATTAGATTTCTAGGACAAGATCAAACTAACCATGGACAATAGATCCCCAATTTCACAAATCCAAAAAAAGAGAGAAAATATCAAAGAGAGAAAATTTAGAGAGAGAAAATCTAACATGTTAGAGAGAGAAAGCAAGGGTTCAGACTGAAAGGTGAAAGAGAAGAGAAAAAAATATCTCTCTCTTTTATTTATTTATTTATTTTTTTTCTTTTTTTTCTTTTTTTTCATAGGAAACAGAGGACTTGCGCATCCTCTTCCCCTTACTTTTTTTTTTCACATAATAGGGAGGACTCTCTTCCCTTAATCCCAAAGCTGGGAGGTCTTCCTCCTAGCCGAAGACTCCCGTGGCCGGATGAGTAGTCTCCGACTGCAATAACTAGCCAAGTCCGATGACCGACGGTGGCCCAAGCGATGGAAAATAAAAAATGGAACACAAAATAGGGGATTTGAGAAGAACAATGATTTTCAATGGAATTTAACAAAAATTTAGCAAAAATTCCAAATTAAAACCCATAGAACTTTGTAGGAAAGTTGATTAAAATTATTTACCTGATCTTTGATAAAAATTAATCTGATTTTCAACAGCCAAATCCAAACTAAGTTGCCGACAATCAAGAGGAAAAGAAGAGAAGAATGGGCGGTGAACTTGATGATTTTCGATGAGAAAAATTGAGAGATTCAAAGTCTTTAAATATATTTCTGAGAGAAGGATTTAGAGTGCGAATCAGCCTTCATTTCCTATTATGTTTAGAATTTTTAGTCGGCGAAGGACTGTATTTTTTTGTTTTGGTACAAAGAGAAGAACTCCTTGAGAGTTCCTCCACGTTCTTCTCATATCCCAAATAATTTCAGCATGTGCGTTGCATGTGCTGGCCCAATTCCTAATTTTTTCTGCTTTGCGATCAGTGCATGGGACTGGGTACTACACTCCTCTTCAGGATAAGACACCGTATCCAGGGGAGCTGCAGGACGGAAGTCGGCAACTGCTTTGCCTCCCTCCGACGATGGCCGCCGCCGCTGCTACGTTCCGCTCACTCCTCCACGGCATCCCGTCCCTTCCATACCGCTCTCCCTCCGTCGCCACTATCCTTCCCGAAACCAAACTTATCCCGGTAAAACCACCCCTCAGAGCCATCCTCCGCCTCCATCTCCTCGCCCAGCACCGCTTCCTCCATGGCTCCGCCGCCACCTCCGCCGCTGCGGCGTACACCGACACTGACGGCTATGAACCGGATGCCGGTGAGGAAGGGGAAGAAGGCGAAGACGAGGAGCAGCAGCCTCCGGCGACCAAGTCAGTGCCACCCCAGGCCGCGGCGCGCCTGTACGTCGGCAACCTCCCCTTCTCCATGACCCCAGCCCAGCTGGCCGAGGTCTTTGGCCAAGCCGGCACCGTCGAGACCGTCGAGGTCTAATCCCCAACACTCCTGCTCTCCCCAATTCCTTATGGTTCCCTTTGATCTAATTTTAGAGGAGGAGATCAAAAAGAGTTTGTAACAGGTAATCTATGATCGCGTCACCGACCGAAGCCGGGGCTTCGCCTTCGTCACCATGGCCTGCGTGGAGGAAGCCAATGAAGCCATCCGGATGTTCGACGGATCTGTGAGTCTTCTTTTAGCATTTCTTTCATTCCTATCAGGTGTTTGTGAAATTGACTTCTTGGATGGCAGCAAGTGGAGGGCAGGATAGTGAAGGTGAACTTTCCGGAGGTGCCGAGAGGAGGAGAGAGGGAGGTGATGGGGCCGAGGATGAGGAGCCGGGGGTACATTGATAGCCCTCACAAGATATATGCTGGTAATCTTGGATGGACCGTCACCTCCGAGAATCTGAGAAATGCTTTTGCTGCGCAGCCTGGCTTTCTTAGTGCCAAGGTAATCTTCGAGCGTGATACCGGCAGGTCTAGGGGATTCGGCTTCGTCTCCTTCGCATCTGCCGAGGAGGCTCAGGCTGCCATGGAAGCCATGAATGGAGTGGTATAAATCTCATCCTCTTTTACTTGTGATAATTTACGTTATGTAATTGGGCATCATCTTCTAATAAAGGAATTTGAATATGTTCTGGTTTTATAGGAGGTCGAAGGGCGGCCTTTACGATTGAATCCGGCAGTGGGGAAGCCGGCGGCCAGTCCTTTGCAGTACTCTGGAGTAGAGGCTGATTCTCAAGAAGCTGATGAGGCTTCTTTGGAGGAGTCTGAGAAAGAAGAAAGCTCAGTGCAGTCAAGCGTCAGCTACTGAAGAATGGTTGGATCGGTAGGGTTTCTATGATGCTTCAACGTAGTCCTACAAACTGATGTGGTGATTTGGAGGGTATGGTGATGTGTTATGGATGAAAAATTACAGAATATGATGAACTTCTGATAAAAAAATGGAAGGTCCAATGTCCTGGTCATTATGTTTTGGAGATAATTTCATATTCGAAGGCCTCAGAATGTTGGAAATTAACTAGGAAAATGTTCTAGGAAAATGTTCTTTACTTTCAAATCTTAGTTGCGGTATGGGTTAGGCAGTTTTGGTTCTGGGTTGGACATGAAGAGACTGTAATTTAATTACTGTGGATGCTCGCTGCTAATCAATAAAAATAGTTCTTTTCTCCTGCATGGATGTGGAGTTGGCTTGATTAGTACCAACCATAATGCTTAACATGAATATGGATAATCACTTCAAATGATAAGATTCAGTTTCATGTGTATTACCTGTGACATCAACTACAAACTCCTAGAAAAGTTTCCGGTTGCAATACAACCTCAAAATTGCATCAAATTCATTTAATCAATGGCATCAATGAATTTTTTCCTTACTTTTGAACCACAAGTAATATCTAAAAATGTTGCTCTGGTTGCCCTACATGACTGTTCAATAATGCAGCCACTGTATTCTTTCTAATAATTAGGATTTATGGCAGTCCATGAACCCAAAATTTGGATATGGTAACACCATTTATCAACAGATTTCCTCACAAACTCCAAAAAATCTCCCAGCTTGCTTCATGGCCGCAATGCAACCGCAAACTACTGAGATAGAAAGTCATAAATATGTGGAGTCTCAACATGTTTGGAAGTATAACGATTAAAAAATAAAAGGTATAGCTCACAACATGGAAAAAAATCCATGGAGAACTTCAATTTTCACATTAGTCATTCACGATATGAGTTGTTTACCGATCGCTGTGCCCACATCCGTCTTCTGCCAAATTCATACATGTTCTTCATTGGATGTTAAGACCACTTTGTAGAAGAGCATCTGCCGCTGTATCCAAGTCATGGGGAAAGAAGACCCTGCAAAGATGAATGTTTGATTAAAGTTGCCGAATGTAGAATAAGTAGTTGAACTTAAACAATCAAAAATATTTTAAATTGTAAATAATACGAGCACCCAGAAACATCAAGTTATTTGAATATCAAATAAGCAGTCATTCCTCCTGTAAAACAACTAAATCTTAGTACATATGGCAGTTTTTGAGGCATTCCACACCCATTGATAATTTGCATGCTTCCAAAAGTGGAGGCTGAAAAATATCAGTGAAAAAAATCTACTAGTTTCATCAGACAAGCACCCGTCCTCCCAACACATACAAGAAAAAGGAAGAAAGAAACAGCATCTTACTCAAAGCATTGAGCTTATGGTAGTTGGAGAATAAAAGGACTGTTGCTCATATTATGATCATAACATGCAACGGATCTGGCAGATAAAATTGGATGTTCTAATGGAATTGGCTCAGCCCTCTAAAAGAACATAGGATGACCTAGCGTGACCTGAATGGAGAAGACTAAGGGCAAAACAACAAAAAGAGTTTTTTCCCAGAACAAGGGAATAAGATGAAGCAGACAAATTGGAGATAGGAAAATTTTAGGTGCAAGTATTTTCTAGTCCATTATCTCTGCTCAGATATAGGTAGATTCAAACATTCTCTTGATCATACTGAAATTACCTGCAAGTATTATGGTATAATGTTTTGCTCAAGTGTTCTATATCACCAATATCTTTACAGCCAGCGACCACCTCAAGGACTTGCCTGAAAAAAAGGCATCAATGTTTTTGCAATCCAATATAAAAGGAATTAAGGAGACTTTTCCCAGATAAAAAAATCTAAGTCTATCATATGTTTCCATATATGACAGTGTGTGCCTGTGAAAGTGTAGACTGTAAAATGATACTGACTAGCCAGAGTTTCCAAAGTTGACATGAAATGAAACGTGGACATAAAAGGCCTGTGCAACCAGGTTTTGTAATACAAAATGAAATATGTTAACCAAGGTTCAGGACACAACATTTTTAAACTAATTCTCACATTAATCTGGACTATATTCCTATATGGACTATTTGATAAGCACTTTGAGACAAATAATGATCGACTCGCTCAAATCTAGTTCTTGTACAAATGGTCTCTTGCAGTCAGCTCATTATCATAGTTTCCTTTCGTTTATTGGCCGCTCAGTTGGACCATTACAAAGCAAAGAACATAATTCAACAACTGCAAGGTTTTGACAAATAAAATTGAATTCTTATGGGCTTAACAAAGACTTTTATGAATCAAAGATTTTTTTTTTTTTTGAGATGATAATCATCTAAATTGTTTTTGGGATATCTTGTACATTATCTATGTTTTCATTAGATTCTTTATGCAGGTCCTCCCTATACTAAAATTGCATGAATTCAAACAATAGCTAAAGATTGGAAAGATGGGAGTGTACAACACAAACAGAAACATAGAGATTATAATGTCAACCATGATGATCAAAGCTAAGTTTTTTCAAGATGACCAGGTCACTTAGATGCTAGTAGGTTTCCACATAAATGAGATAAGCATTCCTGTAACCTGAACCATCAGTTTGAGAAAGAGAGAATCCACACCATGGTATGTTCCCTAATGATAGATAACACAAATATGAATGGCACATGATAATTTCAGGAGAAACTTAGTGGAGTTGTACCTCTAAGTTCTTACAGATTTAGCTTTCTGGACAAAGCTACTATTTCCTTGTCTAATGTATTAAGCAATGACAAGCATCATACCATATTATCTGAAAAGTTGATGGAGTTCTCTACATCCAAAACAAAATCTAAAAATGGATAAAATAACGACAGATCTTTCAATTACAAATAAAAATCTGTTTAAATATATTATATGTTACATGACTATGGATGGATAACCACATTTGCATACTGATAAAAACACCAAAAGGAGGGTCCTATTTTATATTGTATTGGCATTTCACAATCACTTAGACTGAGTATGGTTTACCTAGTCCCTAAGCCAAGCATGTCTGCCATGAAGGTATTAGTGTATGTTACTCCAGCAGTTTAAATAGTTGACAAGTTTAAATTACTGCATGTAACCAACAGCTGTTAGCTCAGCTCGCTGGTATTTTCCTCCCCAAGCGAGAGGTCTCAGGTTCAATCCTGAATGGTGGTGAATAACCATGACTGCACTTAAGCTCTTCTTCACTGAAAACAGAAAAGTTTGTTTCAAGGAAAACAGTATCAGCCTCCAAAAAAATTTATAGCAGTTGCTTCCATAAAAGTCAAACATTTCTATCTTTAAACATGGTGACATACTGTGAATATATTTTTTATAGTTTAATGCAAACTAACTGAAGGCTAAGATGTGCCTTAAATTTAAGTATAAATGTCACACTGCACCACATGAAATAAGATTAATGCATTCATTACCCAGGAGTGCCATTCTGGTGTTTGTTTGTAAAACAATATTGTCATTGTAGTGCAACATGTGCAGTTTGACAAAATTTATCAGTATTATTACAATTTACATGTACCAAAGATGGTTTGTTTAAAGATTGACTTATCAACAGGTTGGCTAAATGCAACAAACATGATAAATTTGATAGGGAAACAACTGCGCCCCATCCCCACAAAAAAAAAAAAAGTTAAACATTGCAATAAGCACATTGTTGCATATCTTAGCAATGGCAAGAGGAGAGAGAATGAATAGGCAAAGAAGTTGGATTCTCATGGTCAAAACCTTCCATTGGCACATCACCCAATTTCCTAGGGAGTCCCCTCCAATTTATCCTCGCAAACGGAAACAAAAGAAATTGAAAAAAGAAGTCTCTTCTCTCTTGAGCTGTTAGATTGCCACTTCAACTTTTCCATTTTCAAATTTTGGTTTTCTCAGATGTATTTGTTTTCCCATCTATTACCCTGGACTCATCCACTGTTATGCCATACATCTCCCATGCTGCACTCAGCATCCATTAGATTCCCTGCCTCTCACATTCCATGCATCAATACAGCCCCCTAACATACTTACTGCAGGCACCAAAATCCATCATTGCATGGAAATATTTGATTCTACCATACCCAAAAACCACACCTCGCTCCCTCACAAGCTAGCCACAAACCAGGTGATTCCAACATGAGAGGAAATGGGCGAATGCCAGGTGATACTTCATTCATGCT
The DNA here is from genome assembly GCA_000441515.1 of Elaeis oleifera. Taxonomy (NCBI): domain Eukaryota; kingdom Viridiplantae; phylum Streptophyta; class Magnoliopsida; order Arecales; family Arecaceae; genus Elaeis; species Elaeis oleifera. The sequence continues at coordinate 88,503 of KE507022.1, forward strand.
TCAAAAGAAGAAAGGGAAAAAGGAAGGAAAGAAAAACATGGTCAACAAAACCCATGTTTCTATAATACATCCTCTCTTTCATCATGGGATGAGTACATCCAATGCTCATTGGAAGATCCAATGCAGCAATAGTCAAACATCATGAATGGAGATGCGTGAATGTGAATACATCCATATTCATGCCCATGTAATGTTAATGTGACCATGTATCTCATAAACTTTTGGTGTCTTATGTTGCTCGAACTGCATTGGACCAAATGTCCAATTGTCCACAAATCACTCATCAAGATTTGTAAGACAAACAATGTATCAACAGCAACATACATTCAATGATCATGTGGTGATGCATCTTACACATCTTGTTGCATGATATGATATTGCACTGCACCAGTCCACAAATGGAGTATCAGACCTAACCAGATTCCTCACCTCTTCTTTGACATGACATTAATGTCTAATCCTTGTATCCCTCAATCCATCTCTCCATACATGAGATTCAGTCATACTAAGGTGTATTTTATGATGAATGATTGAGATTTTAAGGATTTGCATGACCTATGTAAAATTACTTGTGGTTATCAAAAGGACAAGCATCTAACTGGTGAGCATGATCACATGAAATGCAATGTGCAGATCAAGTGGATAAAATATCTGATGGATGGCTATCATACCATAAACTAATGAGAATACTTTGGAATATGTTTCTTTGTCATGTTACTGGTTCAACACAAAGGAGAATCTAATGGATAACTGTGATTCAATAATCAACAATATTTCAGTTTTCATCTTATTTTTATCACAATGAATGGTTATTATCTTTTTTATTACTTGAATTATTGCAGGATACTTGTTGATGGATGGCCATGACCCTATCAAATTAACAATTCTATGCATATACATGTAAAACAGGTAACCGAAAGGATTCCAGGCTATATAGGTGACATCTAGCCATTACGTATTTTTCTGTGTAAAACATGAGCAGAAGATCATAATACAAAATCTAGGGTTACTACTCTTTGTAAAACATGAGTAGAAGATCATAATACAAAATCTACGGTTACTACTCATCATGTCATGCCATCTAACACTTCGGGGTCTCCTGCTTGACTATTCTTTTAAGCATCTTAGTACCTTCATTCAATTTTTGACACATACAATTTATATTATAAATACATATGGCTCATGTAGTCAGCATATAGGATTTGGGAAGGTGATGAGGAGGTGTGGTTGAGAGTAAGAGAAGGTTGGGTTGGGACGAGAAGAGCAGAAATGTGATGCTGGGAAGAATGCAGTGAAGCAAGTTACATTGATTTGCTTGGGTTTAATTGTTGAAGTTGCATTGAAACTAATCAAATTGTTTGAACTCTTGATGTTATGAAGGGATTAAATTATGCCGAACTTGGAAACAAAGATATCAGAAGCTATATTTTGAAAATTGAACTTATATTTTAAAATTAATTAATACTATTATGATTAAAATCTTAAGAACCATTATGACTGGAATGTAGGGATTGATGTTCCACGCCATCAAGTTATCAAAAAATATGCAATATTACATGATAGCATTTGAAAAGAATTATAATAACAAAATGAAATAATTAGACCTTGAATTTAAAAAAAAAAATACACAGCAAATAACTTTTATGTTTTTGTTAGCTTTCAATGCACTAAGCAACCTTTCTTAGGATAGCACGTATTATCGCATGGAAAGGTATAGTGTGTTCATGTACTATGTAAGCATGTAACTATCTATGTACAAGTTACATACTTGCATGCATGCATCCATGTATGTATTGTATGTACAAGTAACATAGTCCTTCGTTTTTAAGAACTTTCAAACTGTGGCCCCTAATTTTCTCCTCAACCCAATGTAGATCATATGAGAAACCCAAATTGGATTGAGAATATAAGCATGTGGTAGTTATGCAAATCAGGTTCTCACAGAAACAGATACCAATAATATGATGTCCATATCATCAAATCAATAATCATGGTCAAGATTTAATCATGAAGCAACCCACTGAACTTCACCTTGGCTAATCATTTGGTTTCACCAACAAAAGAACTTCACATCTAGGAAGTCAAAAGATCATACAGAAAAAAAGATCAAGCTTTCTAAGTTTTAATTGCAAACATCATGCATAAATATCAAACGGCATCAACACAAAGATGATAATAACAAAAGGAAAATGAAAACCTAAGGGTGTTTTAGAAGCTATTACACTGATTTTCTTGCAATTATTAAAGTATTGATAACAAGCTTGAATGGTTAGCCTTCCAATCTAATTTATTGTATATAGTTTCTGGACAAGGCGAAGTCACATATTACACATATTTAGGTGATATGAATTGCTTTACAAGAGGACGAAGGGAGATAAACAATTTCTTTTCAGTCAGTTGTACTAGATCAGAACATAAAGAAAATTTGAAATTCTAACCGAAATGAAGTTATTTGACTTTTCTTCTTTTCTTTCCATTTTCTATATAGTCTGAAAAACTAAGATGACCTGATCTCATCTGAAGGCTTGGAAGATCATTCAGATCCCCTTTTCAAATATGAGAGTAAAAAAAATCAGAATTTTATCATACTCCTTAATTTTATATTAATTGACAACTGAAACAAGTTAATAACTGGTGTCATCAAATTCATTTTAATTATGACACAAATTTTTTACTAGTAATTTTGTGTAACCAAGTTGTCAAGCGAGAACCAATGAGCTGGCATAGTATGTGCTGCTTCCACATTACATAGAAAGCAGTAAAAGGGCCACTAAGCACTTTCTCTATCCATCTTTATATTTCTTGGATGATCTGGTGTGTAACTCAGAACTTTGGTCAAATTGCCTCTTAATTAACATCAAGTATTTGCTTCAAGATTTGGAAAGTTATGCTGAAGCAGCATATCAGGCAAGCCAAGCAACGAAATCCAGAAATATCAGTTCATGGCTATAAGGCGATCCATTTAGCATTGTTGCTAAGGCTAAAGCCACTGAAGGCATTATGTAACTTGCGAATCATCAATGGTAGAATCAAACGTATCTCCCTAAAGAAAGATGGAGATACTAACACATAACAACAAACAAAGGATTTTGATGTAAAAGTTAAATGCCTGAGACATTAGATCACTAAATTCAGATAAGATGCTTCCTTCAATGCTATTTGTTCTTCACCTAACAAATATAATTCTCCTTTATCATTACAACTGTGGCTAAAGAATAAGGAATGATAAAATGTCATTAACTCAACCAAGTCCCTATATTTGGGAATAACGAGTTCAAGTCAATGAATCGAAGTTACAAATATACATAGATAAATTCTTAACATATTAACTGCAATGTATTCATTAGTTGATAATGTCACGTAATGACAGTCCGAGTAACCAATTACACAACAGACTTCCAACTACTGGAAATAGATGAACAGATGAGACACAGTTAGAACATTACAAGCTAATAAAGCAAATGTCAAGATAATTTTACTTACCTAACTAAACAAGGCTCATTACGATCTTTAACAGTTGAGTCAGGCTCATACTTTCTTTTTCTTAGAAGGCCAAACTGATTTTACGAATTTGATGCCAGCATGAGTATTCTTGATTCCACAGTATGGTGAGTCTGTCTCTATCATCATCCTCTCAATTGGAATGCCTCTCAAAACATCAAGATTCTCGGTTGTCTTCAAAGAGCACCCATTAACACCTATTCAGTAAAGAATAGGAACTTACAAAACTTTTCTGACTTGGACTACTTTCCGTTGCTTACAAAACCTTTCTGATTTGGACTGCTTTCACTTGCATTCTTCCTAATTCATATCATTGACCAAGACAAAGACCACATGCAGTTCACAACTTCACAGGGAGTATAATAAGGAAACAAGTGAAAAGGGCAATCTCTCAATCACAATTAAGTGACTGACATGAGCATAGTAGAAACTCTTCCAATTGAAGGAAACAGAAAATGCAACACAGTCAAATTGCCATTATGTAAACAAGGCCCTCCAAGATGGTCTCCACTGGATAAATTCCATAACTATTTAACAACATGATAAACTGAAAGTCATTCTAATATGTAAAGCACAGATATAGAGCTTAAAATGATCACCTATAAAAAGATTATCAAATGATAGAAGTTTGTCAATATCTTCTGCACTACCAGTAAATGAATGAGCAACCCCAGCACTGAACCTGTTGAATAAACAAAAATGATTTTTCAAAGCATTGCATAGTGATATAGCTTGTGCATACAAATGTACATGCACAAAAAGACACATTCTGCAGACATGCACCTATTTTACCTGGATAAAACTAATTAATATATGAGACATGAAAGTCCTACAACTCCCATTAGTCATAGGAAAAGCAGTAAAGACCAATTTTACTTTAACTGAAACTAATGAACTTTCAATTAGCTTGATGAAATTTCATCTTCCACAAAAAATATAAATAGTGGTTATTTACAAGATAAAGAGTAAGAACGTATAAATGAAGGTAAAGGGAAAACAATCTGCATGAGAAGAGTTTGTTTCTGTTGTTTGCTTTTTTTTGGTGTATGTTTCTGCAAAGGCACTCTGATTTAGTGTCCTGTAACTGTTACTGATACATTTGATGCTGGTTTATATACCAGGGTTTCTTGATCTTGGTAACGTCTCTATAAGTTTGAGAAAGCAGTTTTTCCTATATTTGCTTTGTAACCTTTAGATACTCTTCTGGTGATGGTATGAACCTCGTTTCATTCTATAAACGTTATACTGCTTCCCCACTACCCGCTGCCAGGTTGTATCACTCAGTTAAAGGCCAAGGGGGTTTAAATGGTATTACCCACCTCCCTAATTTCTTTAAAAAAAAAAGTGTTTAAAAAATAACCTGCTAATTATGCCATTCTATAAGATGGGAGTTTCCTCACCAAATCTAAACTTCAAGTTCTCAATCAATGAGTTTCAAATTATGGCAAACCAGGTCACATTAATATTATAAGGCTTGTCTATGACTTGGCACCATCACTTATCTGGATTTGAAATTAATATGGTGTTCCTAAACTAGACAGAACTGGAAAAAGATGGGATGTTACAAACCTAAAATGATTTGGTAAAGCTTGTCCAGGACCTGGCTTAGTCATTATTTTACAGGTCAAGCTTGTCAAAAACTATGCTCATGTTTACAGGAGAAGCTCGTCTATAATGTAGCCTAGTCACCCTACTTGGATTATAAAATTCATATGACGTTAATAAAATTAATAGAACTGGAAGAAGTTGGAGTATTACAAAACAAAACCATTTGGCTTTGCAGCCTCCATGATTACCTGTGCTTATTTCGAGCTAAAAGGTTACAAAAGTCCTCAGCAGCAGCACGCATGTGCAGAAACATGGGCAGTTTCACAGCTTCTGCCAATTCAAATTGCTTTTCGAAGTACCTAATGAAAAACATTGCAAATATTAATAATACTAGCATACAGTTAAAGTTAGCATGCATAACATGGATGCATGCATCAAGGATAGGCGTATGACCATGAGTGAGTGTGCATGTGTGTGTGTGTGCATGCATGTGTGCATCCACATGTGAAGGCATGCTAGACACCTTTTAAACTCGAAATATGTGCTCTTACAGTCGATCATGCTTTGGTGTATTAAAAGTTCAGCAGCACAGTCAAGCATAGTTGAAACCAAGGAAAAGCTCTTGATCATGGTTGCAACCATATTTACAAGCAATTATGCAAAAGAGGACATGTAAGTGCATGGCTATAATAACTAATTACTTCTGCAAGCTCCATATCCTTGCTAGAATATTAACCTGGATTGCACCACCTCGACGCTGCATTAAATACTTGATGACTAATTTTTAGCTGTCTCCAGCTTTGTCAAGTTCATTCCCTCAGGACATTGTTTATCCCGTTAGTCCACTGTAATTTAAAAGTGCTATCTAAGTATCTAGAGGATTTATATTCAACATTTTGCATCATGTTTCAGCATAAAGATGTGTTATATTAGATACCTGGCCCAGATCAATGTCAAGATGTTACAATGTATCTATAACAGAATTGCTCTATTTCTACACACACACACACACACACACACACACACACACACACACACAGGAGGGTGGGGAGTATTTAATAATTATATAATGTAGTTTACAACATTACTTCTTCTGCTAGTTT
>KE507023.1:91467-118562 GCA_000441515.1 Elaeis oleifera
GTAATAATNTAGAGAATAATTTGTACATTAAATATTGATTTGATCAATAAAGGATAAGTTTGATTTTTATTCAAGAGTGATATATCCTTAAATCATCCATAAATTAATACTTTGATATATATTCTCAAAGTGTTGAGAATTAGAAGCATGTATAAAATTTTTAAATGTTCTCGATCATAGTATCATCATGAGGATGGTGATCGATCCAGATAGATCGATGCATAGATTACTTCTTTCAAGGTAGATGAGTCTCTAGTCTATAGTGTACGACACTGAACGATGAGTGTGGGTAGTTGTTAGAGAACAACTAGTATAGAGCATGATCATACGAGAGATCACTTAGATTTCTAATCAATCATCAGTGATTGTCTCGATGCTATAGTTGGTGAATAGTTTTTGATCTGCGATGGCACGATTGCTCACAGTGAGGTTGCTAGAGTTTGACTAACACATAAACATGGTCTCGATAAAATTTGTAGTGGATGTTAGTGACAGTTGATCCACTGTAGGAGTAGGGTGCACATTTAGATAGAATATATCGATCTTGATAGAAAGAGTAATCTTATGAGATTTGAGAGGCTAAGTCTGAGAGTTTGTAGCCACAGCAATGTGGTTGATGAAAAAAAAATTTGAGGATCACAATTGGACTTGAGCTAATCAAATCTATCATATGACTGATGATGAGGTTTGATGATTTATCCATGGTCTGCCATCTAGTCAGGACTCACGATAGAGGGATTGAATCATATATGAACTATATCTTGAAGTTCTATTTCAATTATACTAGGTTGTCACTATATACTACTAGGTATCACTAGTAGATTGTGAGAGCTCAATAGGATTGCTCAGGATCGACAATCATTGATGAGTTAGAGTGAAATCGTTCTGATCCATTGAAAAGAATTTCAGTGACACTATGATAGAGATCATGGTATATCTCACTACCAGATAGAATTAAATCTATGGGGTCACAAAATAAGGGATTAGATCTGGAATAAGTAATTGGGTTTATGAAGTCTCAATTAGATTTAGAGAAATCCTATTGGATTCAGAGTAACCTTGCTAGCACATGATTGAATTCAATTTCTCTTTATATTTAAATTACTTATTTGATAAGATTAATTTAAATTTATTATCTTCTAATAATCTTAATGAATTAGATTCATTGGGCTCCAATTGTTGGGTGTCTAGGGTTTTGGATCATATGCATTAAAGGTTCAAACCCTTAATCAATTTCTTAATTGTTTGCATTGGGGCGCCATTTGATTTGATCAAGTTGGGCATGCCTACTTAAAAGAGGATGTGAAGGATCAAAATGGGGCATCTCCTAAGCCCCACGTGACATGTGAAAAGTAGATGCAAAGGCTCCAATAGTTGGTGCCTAATGGATCTCTTAAAGGGGGTCAAATATCTAAGGCTACAAGGATTTCTAATGCAAGTAGGATTTATAATAAGGGCTATTTATTTAAATAGAATTCAAACATTTTTTTATTTAAAAAATCTTCTTTAAGGCTCTTTAGATGAGATTTTCAGCAGTCCACACCTCCCATAAGGTCCCCCCATGCCTCCCTCTCTTCTCCCTTTGGATTTAATGCAAAAAGGAGCTTGGGCGTCCTCCATCTCCACGTCCAAGAGGAGCTCGAGCATCTCTTTTTTTTACTGATTTTCAGACCTTGGTTGCTTCATAATCAAGGAAGAAGAGTAAGAGAAGAAGAGAAAAAAAAGATCAAAAAAAGGATCAAAGAGTTGATCGCGATCTAGGCTTCATTTAAATTCACAGGGTAATTGTTCTTGAAGAAGAAAGATCAACAACAAAAAGGGCTATTCCAAACTGATCCTGAGTGGATACCTATAAAGATCGGATATTTGTGCAGCTAAGAGAGAACCTACTCTCTTTCAGATCTAGATTTGAAGAAAGAAATTACGAAACAGATATATGATTCGATCACATATTAATTTTAGCATAAAATTCAGCATGTGTTCAATTTCATCAAATGAAATAGATCCTTATATTTTATATTTTATGCATACATGATTTAATTAAAAATATTTAATCTTCTATTCTACTATATTGTTTAGAAAAAAATTTAAAACATACATGCATGTCTCGATATGAAAATCTAACAGAACCTAGAGGAGCCTGAGAAGCTCGGCCTAACGATGCTAAAAGAATTACAAGTAGATCTGATCTGCAATCCCTTACTAGTTTATATGATCAATTTATAGTAAATTACTATATGAACAAGTTGAATTGCACCTTGTCCGAACTTGTTGATTACTGCAGAGGTGATCTTGAAGAGTTCAAGGAGCTTCATTCTTACTGTGGAATAGGCACCTTCTTCTAAAAGAAAGTCTTCTTAGAAGAAGAAGAACAAGCCTCTGAAGAAGCAGAAGAAAGGAAAAAGACCGAAGAAGGCTATAATAAGAAAATATTTCATTGTCATACTGACAGCCATTGGAAGAGGAATAATCCACTATACTTGGAGAGTCTGAAAACCAAGAAGGGTGACAAACCTTCAAACGATATGCTCGTTGTTGAATCTAACCTAATAATTTTTCTGCATCTAGTTTGGTATTAGACTCTGATTCAAGTGCTCACATATATACTTCTGTGCAGGATCTAGTAGATAGTAGAGGGTTGAGGAATGGTGAGATGATCCTTTAGGTTGGCAATGGAGCAAAGGTTACTGCTGAAGCCGTTAGAACCTTCCCTCTTTGATTATCGTCAGGCTTTAGATTAGTTTTAAAGATTGTTATTTTGTACTTATAGCTAGCTAGAACTTGATTTTCATATTTGTACTGGCACAGAAAGATTTTGTATTTAATTTTAATCAAAGACTCTTGTTCAATTTATTTTCAAAATAAATTGATTGCATGTGATCTTTTGATTGACAATCTTTCTTTTGATTGACAATCTTTATCACCTACATATTAATACATGTGTAAATATAAACGAGCAATTAATGAGTTTCGTAGGTCATAAACGATCTAAAGATGACGTCAATCACAAGTATATGTGGCACCTTAGACTTGACCATATTGGAGAGGATAGGATAAACAAACTGAAAAAGGATGGTATCTTTGACTTATTGAATTCTAAGTCATATCTAGTTTATGAATCATATTTCAAGAAAAATGATCAAGTTACCTTTGTAGGATATGAAAAAGGGCCACTGAGATACTTGCCTTGGTACACACGGACGTGTGTGGCCCTTTTGATGTGCAGGTCAGGGATGGTTACCATCACTTATTATCTTTACTGATGACCTCTCATGGTACAGGTATGTATTTCTTATGAGATACAAGTCTGAAGTCTTTGAAAAATTTAAAAATTAAAAATAAATAAATAAATAAATAATTCTCTTAAGATTCTTCGATTAGATCTAGGAGGAGAATATCTTAATAAAAAATTTAAGTTATCTTAAAAAAATGGCATAGTCTCACAATAAATTTCTCCTGATACACCTCAACTCAATGGGATATCCGAAAGAAAGAATAGGAACCTATTATATGATTCAATCTATGATGAGCTTTACTAACTTATCCTTGTATTTTTAGAGATATACCTTACTAATCGCTATATACTTATTAAATAAGATTTCCTCTAAATCCATTCTTATCATATCATATGAGATATGGCATGATAAGGAATGAATCTTGGTCATCTCAAGATTTGAGGATGTTCAGTCTATATCAAAAGACAAATGGCTGATAAGTTAGAGGCTAGTTCTATGAAAGCTCGCTTCATAAGGTATCCTAAGAAATCAATAGGATAGTATTTTACTTCCAAATGATGATAATATGATTATGAGTCGACATGCCATATTTTTAAAAATAGTTTATTCAGGATAGTGGCAATAGGAGGTTGATTGAGCTTGAAGAGAAAGTCTCTGAAGAGCAATGAGCTGTAGAATCTAACGAAGCCATTAACATTGAGCCAGTAGTAATTATTTCTCCTCCACCTCATAGATCTAGTAAGGTCTCCCATTCTTTTGAAAGGTACTTAGGTATGTTTACAGAGGATGTAGAGGAAAAGTTTCTCATAGGAGATAAGGATCATGGAATGATCCCAAAACCTATGACAAGGCAATATCTGATATCGACTCTGAGAAATGATTGAATGCTATAAAGTTAGAAATTGACTCAATACATTCAAACCAAGTATGGACCTTAGTGGATCCACCAGAGAGTATAGTACCCATTAAGTGTAAATGGATCTGCAAAAAGAAATAAGTATAGATGGTAAGGTAGAGACCTATAAAGCTAGGCTAGTGACGAAAGGTTATAGTCAGTATGAAAGCGTTGACTATTAGGATACCTTTTCATCTGTGGCCATGCTTAAATTCATCTGCATACTGCTTGCCATTGCAACTTTTTATGATTACGAGATATGACAGATGGATGTGAAAACTGTATTTCTAAATGGATAACTTGAAGAAGATATCTATATAGAGCAGTCTTTGGGTGTCACTTCCAGTGATGGAGATCACAAAGTCTGCAAGCTGCAAAGATCCATATATGGATTAAAGTAAATTTTTCAGAGTTGGAACACTCATTTCAACGATGCAATCAAATATTTGATTTCATCAAGAATGAGGAGGAGCCTTATTTTATAAGAAGGTCGGTGGGAGTGCTGTCACATTTCTCATACTGTACGTGGATGACATCCTCCTAATTGAAAATGACATTCCTATGTTGACCTCGATTAAAGATGGTTATCCAAAAATTCTTCATAAAAGATCTAGGAAAAGCATCCTATATTCTAGGAATAAAGGTCTATAAAGATAGATCTAAAAAGATACTTAGCCTTTCACAGAAAATGTACATAGAGGAGGTGCTGAACAAGTTCAGCATGAAAAATTCTAAAAGAGAACTCCTACCCTTGGGCATGGTTTCACTCTCTAAGAAGATGTGTCCAAGCACATCTGAGGAGATTGAACACATGAGTAGGATTCCTTATGCTTCGGCTATAGGAAGCCTCATGTATGCCATATTATATACACGATCTGATATTGCCCTTGCTATGAGCATCACGAGTAGGTATCAGTCGAATCTAGGTGAAGAGCACTGGATAGCTGTGAAAATATCTTTAAGTACTTGAGAAGAGCTAAAGATTTATTCTTGATCTTTGGGGAAGGATCAGAGTTACGAATTGAAGGATACACTGATTCAAGATTTTATGTCTGATCTTAATGATAGAAAGTCTATATCAGGATGTGTATTCATCTACATTGATGGTGCTACTAGCTAGAAGAGTTTCAAGCAACCCATAATTGTGGATTCAATGATGGAAGCTAAGTATGTCGCTACCTCGAACGCTGTAAAGAAAATCTTTTGATATAAAAAATTCATCACGAAACTTGGCGTGATGACATCAGATGCCATCGCTCTATACTGTGATAATAATGACCCCATAGTACTAGCTAAGGAGCTCAGATCTCATCAGAAGTCCAAGCACATCGAGCAGCGGTTCATATCATATGCGACTATCTCAAGAAGAAATACGTTGAGGTGCAAAGAGTAGACTCTACGGACAATGTGGTAAACCCACTGACAAAGCAGTTGAGCCAGTAGAAGATTGAAATCTACCTTGAGAAGATGGGACTTAGGTTAGTGGCCAATTAGCTTTAGGTCAAATGAGAGATTATTAGATGTATACCCCAGAAGCCAATATGGCAGACACATTGTAATCATTCTAGTACATATATTTATACTTAAACTATTGATTAATCAATAAATAGGTTTTACTATCTATTCTTGTCTAATGTATCCAAGAATCGTCCTAAAAATTTATAATTTAAAGATACATATTCTCAAAAATTGAGATTTAGAGATATGTATGATTAATTTCTAAATTACCTCCAATCAATGGATCATCATGAAGATGGTGACTGATCTGATTAGATCGACATTCGGATCACTTCGTTCGGGATAAATAAATCTCTAATCTACAATATAGAGATACTGAGCGAGAGTACGAGTAGTTATTAAAGAACATCGATACTGAGCGAGACCAAAAGAGAGATCACATGGATGTCTACTCACTCGTCAGTGTTCTTTCAATGCTATAGTGGTGTGAGTAGTTTTTTTATCTACGATGCCTCGACTACTCACAATGGATTAAGTCTGGAATGAATTAGGTTCGAATCGGATTCAAATTGGATTCGAATTGAATCTGAACTGAACCCAAAATGTTAAAGATGCAAGAATCTCAGATTTATCGAATTCAAATTGGATTCGAACTGAATCTGGATTGAACCAAAATGATAAAGATACAAGAGTCCCAAGTTTATTGGGACTCTCTCCTCTTTCACGACAGAAAGGAGGGAGAGAGGGTGCCAAAAGTGGGCATCCCTCCTTCCTGGCCTTCTCTCTCTCCTTGCCATGAAAGATTGGATTAGTTCAATTTGAATTTGAAATTCTTATCAGATAAGAGTTTAAATTCAGTTGAACTCTAATTCCCTCGGCCACCATCTATAAAAGGAGGGGTTCTCTTGGGCATGAAGAATGATCATGTCATTGAATCCATCTGTGCCGCCCCCTCCTCTTCCATTATCCCTTATTCCACACGCCCAACCCTCTTTGGTCGGCCAGAGAGAGAGAGATCAGAAAAAGAAGAAAGGAAGGAGTTCTCCATCACCTCTGTTCTTCCTCCGATCCTGTGTGTAAGGAGTTCACGCGTAGATTCATCTTCGGATCTTCTTCTATGACAGTCAAAAAAGAGATCAGATCCAAACCAACGAAGTGGAGATCTAAAAGAGAGCTAGCACTTTGATGATCTCTGATACTTTCGATCTCCATTAGCCCCGTGTGGATACCCATAGAGACCGGATATATATGCGGCTTCAACAGGAATCTGTAGACATCCTCAGATCCAGATCTGAAGAAGGAGCTTAATGATTTAGGTAGGTGATCTGATTATCGGTTATATTTTATCTTTGAAATCAGATGCATGTTCATCATTTTTTTTCATCATATGAAGTAGATCCGTAGGTATAAGATTAGATCTATATATGCGTAAATTAAAATAATTTTAATTTGATCTTCTGCTGTATTTTCGAAATTATTTTGAAAAATCTATATGCATGATGCTTCGAAACCCAATAGACCCAATCTTTGGCCTTATTACTACAGTGTATAGCATGGGATGAATGAGAAGTCATTATTGACTCACAAGATGGAGAGCGAGTAGAATGAGAAAATTTTGAAGTGGTTTCCATACAATCATTGCAATGAACTAGTGAGCTCTGTTGTATTTTGTTGTTGGAGGTGAACTGATATATTCCATTACAAGCAATTGTTTCTACTTTGGTTCCTGTGCTCGGCTATTTTTCTGTCTTGAAGAAAGAATGGTGCTACCTTTTCATTGTCCATATTAAAGTTGTTGTCATGCGACCCTTGGATCTCTTCTGTTTGTGATTGAGATAGGTCTCATCTACATCTTCACTTCTCTGCTTGAGATGGTTCCTGTGCTCTGCTTTTGTCTTGATAGTCTGTATCTGTGACCTTAATTTTTTCCATACTCTGTTTGACAAATTTGCATCTTTTGAGAGTGTGAACAATGATCCATTATCTATGTAACAACACTGAATACAGTGTACATACCCGTGTTTATCTTGTTTCTTAATGCCTCTCAAGCTCTTGCGTTCACACAAAACACCATAGTTACTTCCATTCTCCTTTCAGGGAAATGGTAAGTCAATTCATTTGTGGCCGACCGGCATCTTTGCAGCCAGATCGCACGTGTCTTGAATGCACTCAAGTTTCGATTTGAGTGGTACTGCAATACAGAAGATGCCTCCCTGTATGTTAGTACTGAGATTGGGCCACTAATCAGTTGAATGCCTCAAACAAGCACACTCCTAAGAAGAATGATGGAGGCTAGTAGTGGCAAATGAACGTGACATGAGCTATGGTTTTAGACTTGGGGGACATGCTTTTCTCACCTTTTACCTTTTTTTTTCCTCCTTCATTGCATGGTGTGTTTGTCAGCTTGGAACATCAAAATGGACCATTCCTCATTGTCTGGCTCGTGGCAGGCCAAGGTTCTGCAAAGAAAGATTCTGTTGTCATGGCTGAGTCATTTTTGCTTCAGTTACATCAGTTCGTTCATGCTTCAGCTTATCACTCAAGTTGTCTCCCCATTCTCTGAAAGGTGAGATAGAACTGGTGAAAAAGAGCGTGTATATTTGTGTGTGTGTGTGTGTGTAATCCCTCTTTTTATAGATTAATTATATCTTTGATATATTTGCAGATGACAACCTCGCTTATTTCACAGATTCTCCAACAAATCTCTAAATTAACTTTCTACCACCCATACCGGCATATGTAATGTATTTCTTCTCCATACTCCAATCACCTAGTTCTTTAGAACTTCTAAGTGGTGAGCCACACAAGCTTCTTAACATCATTACGCTCCGCTTCAGGCCCCTCAAATATGAAGATACGATGTCCAAGAGCAGTTGATTTCTCTAGTGTGAGAGTTCGGGTTTTCTACTGTGCACCACACGGTGTAGTACACAGCACATCGTGTGCCACACGCAGATGCATACCCACTGCACGTAGCCGTGTGCGGCCATCTATCGTGTGATGGATGGAGCACACTGTGCACCGCATGGTGTAATGCTCAGCAGAGGATCTGCGCGGCTAGTGTAGAAGCTCCAAAGGGATGAGTGAGATAAGAGATGAAAAGAACGAAAGACATATTTCATTATATAATTAATACAAAGTTAATTTGTGATTCTATTGCAAGAATTTCTATGTTAAGAAATCTCATGAACTGCAAATCTGGAAAAAGAGGCTTTTATATGCAAAAAGTAAACACACACACACACACGCACGCACGCACAAGATAAGTTATATAGTTTGTTATTCCTCTAAATTAACCTATGCCACTCTAATCATATTATTTTGGTCAAGAAAATAAATAAATGAAGAAAACACAATTTGATTGCATGTGCAGAGCAGAAGAGTTAATTTGTTTTCCAACAGCTTACGGTGTGGACTTGTTCATTGAAGAGTTCTGTTACCGATCACCAGCTAAAGATCACCTCTCAGTTTACCTGGATGGAACTGTTGGAGATTGATGCCATACATGTTCTAACACACACAACAACAACAACAACAAAAAAAAAAAAAAGGAGAAAAGAAAAAGACACAAGCTGCATCTAGTTCAAAATGATTAATGTTTCTCCTACACATACCTTCAACCATCATAGATATTTGTTGCATGGACACCAAGCATCTTCTTGGATATAGTCCAATTATATTAGAAGATGGTTCATCTCAACTAAGAAGGCCCAACCTGCATCGATATTGTAGTTTTAGTTGCATTCACTGTAGTTTTGCGTCATCTTCAAGCAAATTACTCCGTATTTCAACTAGTCATTCGTTCCCGCATCACACATTTGTTTTCTTAAGTCTGATGTTTGATTCTTTATCAATTACTTCTAGCGAAAACTACAGTCACCGTGCTTCAGAGAAGTAAACCCGCACTGACCTTCCTATCTTTCTCCTGTGTTTTGTTGATTGATCCTATTGTTCTAGCTTGCCTGTCTCTCATCAACTTGCTTGTTAGTCTTAAATCATATTTCCCATGAAACACTTGTGTTATGGGTAAGAAATTCTTTCCCCGGATAAAGCCGACGCACGGGGAAGTTGGATCCGGTCCAACCTTGATGATGGCCCACCTAAGTTGATAATTTGAAAAATATAGTATTTGATGTACGCTAGCTGAAAAATCTCAAAATCTGCATGACAACCTACCGTGAGCAGATCAGAAAGAAAATAACAAACATATCTTTCCAAATAAAGCATGAAACAACAAACATATCTTGTCTGATAAGATAGGGCTAACTATCTGATTCTCTTTCTTTCTCATGGCTCTTCAACCTCTATCTATAAATAGAGATCCATAAAGGACCTTCAAGATATGAAATCACTTCTCTTTCAATATGCTCACTCTTTTCCATCTATTCTAGACTTCTGACTTGTGTGTCAGAAGATCTCTATTGGACCTAACTCTAAGCAGGGACTTATTTTGTAGATCCTATCATCGCAATCCTGTGGTCGCCACTCAACTCCAACCAACTCGACCTAAGAAGATAGAAATCTGCAACAATAGGTTGACTTTAGAGGAAGAGTTCAAGCCCATCTATGGGAAGAGCAAGCATCCAATAAGAGGAACTTCATTAGACCACTCCAACGCTACCAAGTTCCTAAAAATCAGATTGGTCTAGACATCGGTCAAATCTGATAGTTTATAGATCGATCGACGTAGATCAGATCTGACTATCTCCAAATCGGTCAGATACCGATCAGATCTACACCGAGCATTTGTAGATCAGCCAACACCGATTATATCTGACCACCTCCAAATTGGTTTGACATTAATCGGATCCGATAATCTCCAGATCGGCTAGATATCGATCAAATCCGATCATATCTAAATCGGTCAGATGACGATTAGATCTGATCATCTACAAATTGATTGATGTCGATCAGATCCGATTGCATGCCTCCAAATCAATCAGATTCGATCATCTCTAGATCAAACATTCCCCCACTTGTGAGGCCTTTTTTTTCTCTTCCCATGGATTCTCTCTCCCTTCTAATAAAATAAAATCCTCCAAAGGCCAACGGGGATAGAGAGAATAAAAAAAGAGGGAGAGATTGATGCAAGGAGTCTTCAAACTATTTCCAAACGTTCTCTTCTTTTCCTCATCCCTTCGTGATGAGACTCCATATCCTTGCCATTATTTAACATCACATCTACATAAAACTTTTGTGCCATTTCTTCTCAAGATAAAGGAAGCTTCTCAAAGAAAGTCCCATAGATGATCCATGAGTTGGTGAATGATGCCAATTTCAACTACTTGGCTATCGACTTATGATCATCTTCGCCTCGATCAAGCATCAACCAGACTGGAGTTGGGCTTGAACTAGGGGCATATGATATGGATCCAAATGAAGAAGGACAGCGCAATATCTAGATAATGAAAGAGATCGCAGCATCCAAACGAGAAAGGTAATCATAGCATTTAGATAAGGAAGGACATCACAGCATCCAGATAAAGAAGATTATGGAAATCCTCCTATTTCTGAATCATGATAGATTTGCATATCCTCATTCAGATAACAAAAATTTGAATTCTTGACGGGATCCAAACAAGGAGATCATGATAGGATAGAATCCAAACAAGAAAGAGATTACAAAAATGCCTTGAATTTCGTCTTCTAAATCACGATGGATCCATGCTTCCTCATCTATTTGAATAGAATCAAAGACATTTCAAGAGAATAGGTTTTGAGAGAAAGAGACTTCCACGATTAAAGCTCTCATGGTAAAAGACTCCCAAGCTCTCATCCATCATTCTATTTTTTTTTTTGCAAGTCCACAGGTCTATAAGCACCCAAGGCCGAGATAGAAATCAAGCTGAGGTAAAGATAAAACTGAGCCGAGGTAAAGATGAAGACCGAGGCCAAGCTATTAAGCTCAAGACCGAGTCGAGACAAAGATCAAGATCAAGCTGAGACAAAGATCAAGATCGGGTTAAGCTATCAAGCCCAAGATCAAGCCAAGAGAAAGATCAAGATCGAGCTGAGATAAAGATCAAGATCGAAGATGATCCAAGCTAAAGAATACGCTACTTTCAAGAGACCGCCTAAAGAAGTTGTCTGAGCACTTCAGCCTGCACTATCTGACCTAAGGAAGGTTAAGTCATTTATCCGAGTGCGGCTAGTTTAAAAGTGATGTTGCAATCTCCACACATCGGATCAGGATTAGCATCGGCTATTATATATCCCTTCGTCTGACCTAATTCTTATTTGGACTTGAGAGTAGGAGGCTTATATTATGTATAAGAAATTCTTTCCACAGATAAAGTCAATGCATAGGGAAATTGGACCTGATCCAACGTTGATGATGGTAGACCCAAGCTGATATTTTGAAAAAATATTATATTTGATTTATACTAGCTGGAAAAATCTTAGAATCCGTATGACAACCTACCGTGAGAAGATTAGGAAGAAAATAACAAACATATCTTTTTAGATAAAACAGGAGACAACAAATATATCTCGCCTAATAAGGTAGGCTAGCGATCCGATTCTCCTTCCTTCTCACAACTCTTCAGTCTCTACCTATAAATAGATGTATATACGGGATTTTTAAAATATGAAATCACTTCTCTTCTAACACGCTCATTCTTTCCATCAATTTCAGATTTTTGATTTGAGTATCAGAGGATCCCTACCGGAGCCAATTCTGACCAAAAATTTATTTATAAGTTCTGCCATCGCTATCCTATTATCGCGATCTTATGATCACTACTCAACTCCAGTCAATTCGATCCGAGACAGAAATCTGCAGCAACAACTTGTATAACAAATTTTTATCTTGGTATTACAAAGTCTGTTCATATTGTTAATTCTATGGTTATTGATGGAGTTGACATTACTTTTATGTAGTTGAATTGATCGGAAAGATCCGGGCCAGTGAATACTATTTCATGGGCTTTTATCCATATTTGGAGGACTTTGGCCGGTCAACTTCAAGTCGAGTTATTCCCTCGACGTTACTAATTTAAAATTGTGGGGTATAGCTAACTTGAGTCAAAATAGAAACAAATAACTTAATATCTCTCTCAAATCATTATTTTTCCAATATTGAGAATGCACGATGAGTTTAAGATGCCCTTTACTATTTATTTTTTAAAAGAAATTAATAATGGAAGCATCACTATAAAATTATCTGGGGCAAACTCTTTAACAAATTTGAAAGGGTGCACCGACTAATGCACAACCTATATTGCCTCTCTCTTAATGAATAAAATTCTATAGCAGAAATTGTACGATGGATCATATAGATATTCAAACGTTTCCATTAGGATGACATGTTGTGGATTTTATGATACATAAAATGTCATACTCCTGTAGCGATAATATTAATTACTACAGGACCACGGTGGATGCTCGTGATTGCACCAGCAACTTTATGTTGGCCGTATAAATTTTATTTCTATGTCAGAATCTGCGGTATGTCGAATGCCATACATTTAGTAGTATTGATAAGATTCTCATCATTGGTTTGTAAATATAAGCTAAAGGAGAATAAAGGGATAGCGTGTGAGGGAAAAGGAGGCTTTATGATAAAGAGGGCGTCAGTCTATCCAACTCCATCATGCCATGTCCGCTTGGAGGTGGGCATTAATTCTCACCTCCACATGCCCTCCCTTTCTCATCAACTTTTCCTCCACTCCCGTCCCTCTGCTCTTTACAATTAACGGTTTACTATTGCAAAGATCTTGTCCTTCTGGAAACTGAGATTTAACAACCATTTTAAGAAGATATTTTCAGTTGGACCAGATCCACCGTGGACCACCCAACTAGCATGCGTTGCTGAGGAGAGAAAAGGAATTACAATTGTACATATTGCTTTCTGGTTGGATGGTCCACCATAGACCTGGTTCAACTAATAACTCCTCCATTTTAAGAGCACAAGGCTTGGACTAATCTTATTAGGATGGCAAATAGGTCTGTGGAGCTTGGAATAGTTTAAATGACAAAACTAGATATAGTATTGGTTTAGCTCAAATTTGTTTATTACTCAAAATACATGCAGGCACGATCAGCGACAAATTTTGTTGGAACAAGAAGAGAAAAAAAGGACTTCAACACAATCTTTTTCAGCTTGGGCTAGCCTCACTCTAATTATTGTGTGTTAACCCAACCTCATAGGTCTAGATTCTACATCAGGATTATGTGATGGCAATTAAACAATGCTACCCTAGGTTATGAAGATCCCAGTTATAATCAAATTTGAAATAGAAACAAATACTGATCTGTGCAAACTTCTCGTGATTGCTTGGGATCAACCCCTATCTATGATGTGCTGAAATCCATTGTCGACCCTATAGATGGATGGTAGCTAAAGTTTTATATTAGTTTTGTTGCGGCCTGTCTCCGATGAGATAGTCGGCCTGAAGCCGAATAGCTACGCCTGACTACTATGTGGCAGAAAGTCAGTGAGGAGACTTCGTCCACCAAAAAGAGGGTATCGTAGAGACGGTCAAAGACGAAAGCGAGAACTGGATATGTGAGTTGACAATGATCTCCACTCGATGCCGGAGCGACTGAGGTTCGTTGGAACGCCGAGAAGCCGGGGTGCAAGGTTTGCAAGGCAAATCCCATCGGATGTGGCTCCGGTGTGAACCCTCCGATGCTCAAGTCAGAATAAACTTAATGAAAGGAGAAGCAAAGTCTCAGTATGGAGCCAGTGTTGCGTACCTGGAGAGGTCCTCGCTTATCTTTATTTATAGAGGGATTATGGTCAGTAGAGAGAGTAAGCCCACATTGGATTTCTTGTCCGTACTAAGTAGTATAGACGGTCTTGTTGCCTCTAACGACAGACGTGCCTTTCATTCGGCATGCAGGTGGCTGTGGCGACGCACAATGAATGAGCTCGTGGACATGATTAGTGACTTCGTGGCTTCTTGTCATGGCGTGCAGCTGGCAGCGCAAGATATGGCTCCTAGATGATGAGACTTGATATGACCCGATAGGATATTGTGGTGGCCACGCTTGATGTTTAGTCGCTCGGCTGACACCCATGCCCATGGATTCGGTAGCAGGCCGAATGAGTGGTCCTATCCAGTCGTCCACCAAGTCAATTGGTAGGGTACCGAATATGTAGTCGATCACGTGCCGAATACCATCATCTAACTTGGGGGCTGTGCGTAGACCGTGTGTCGAACCGAGTCGGTAAAGTGCCGGTTTAGTTAAATTCATTGGTCAGTCATACCTCTAGTCTATCATGTCTCGTCAATATTAATCGATGGAAGGCCGGTTAGAGCGTGATCTATTGGTCGGAGTTGGATTGAGCCACAGTAGCTGGGTCGGCAAAGTGCAGCTAGTCGGTCGGAAGGCAAAGAGATAGGCTAGTCAGGTAAATGATGAAGACCTACCCAACAGTTCTCATCTTAAATTTTCCATGGCCACTGCAAAATCAAGTTATTCCATTTCATTGTATGAGAAATAATGCGTTCAAAAATTGGATAACAGATACAGGTTCTTCTATATTATGGAATTGGACCAAACTAATCAAAACTATAGTTTAGATCAGGTTGGGCCTACTTATTGCTTAGCCAAATTTACTTTGGGTTGATAAATGTCGATCTAATTTAAAAGTTGAGTTGGCTTTGGCTTGAAGTTGTAAGCAAACCATGTTCAACTCTAATCTGTTGTCCATTTAACATGATTGAACATCGAAGTTGGTTTGTGATCCCTCTCTATTTAGACCAAACACCATAATATAGCAAGTTAATACAGTCCTCTCTAACCCAAGCCAACCCCACCAAATTTTACCTAACATGCACCAACCAACCTAACTGGAGTCATCATGAGTCGAACTCGGGTTAGAAATTACAGGGTTAGGTTCGATTCAAAATTGGCTTGATTGGAATCTAAGTCCAATGGGGTCTAATTAGGGTTTGGAACCTCATAATTGAGATTGGGATGGGTTAGTCTTGGACCTAATCCAATCCATCCAACATATCAGTGTATCAAACAAGAAAGTACTTTCGTTTGAAGCAACCAACAAAAAAAAAAAAAAAAGAAAAAATTGCAGAAAGTGCTGGTCGGTAAGGTTCTTTGCACCTTAAAAACTTTCATGAATCAATCCAACAAGGCAGGCCCATCCCTTCGTTGATGGCGCACCAAGCAGTCCTTATTGGAAGCAGGCACGAATCCTAAAGATTCAGAAAGCCACTCCCCTGGATCTTTGTCCCGACCACTTCTTGCCATCATCCTGCTCTATTCCTCTCCTCGGACCCACCCCCTTTAGCCAACCACTCTCTCTCTCGTCACGCTCGTGGGTCGTTCCACCATCATCACGGTCGGTAACCGCGGAAGAACACAATCCTGGACCATGTCCTCGTGACAGCGAATTGCGCAACTCCCAGTGGGCTCCACTCTTGTCATATGGAACCCACTGAAATCTCTTGTTTAGGATTGCTCAATGTGGTCTCTGCTGTTTGCAACAAAACAGCAATATCTACGGTAAGGATAAAGCTCAACGCTAAAAAGAAGGAAATTGGAAAATTTTTAAAAAGAAAAGAAAGGAGCTTCCCCTGCTCGGCGATATAAATCACGTAGCGACCGCTTCGATTCCGCCGGATTCCCGACGCAACGAGGCCGCCGATTCCAACCGGCCGATCCAAACAACCAAAATGGACGAATCGTGGCGGATGTCCATCGGAAACGTAGTCCCGAGGCGGCGGTCCACCGAGCAGGACCGCCGGAGCCGGTGGGGTGCCGCCGGCGGGATAGATGCCCTAGACGCGGACGACTTCCGCGACGTGTTCGGCGGGCCACCACGGAGCGTCCTCCTCCGGCGCTTCTCCGGTGAGCTCACCGCCGGGAGGCCCGGCCGGCGGCGTCGTTCTACGAGGAGATCTTCCGGCCGGCGGGCGCAGCCTCCGCTGGCGAGGGTGCGCGGAGGCTGCCGGAATTCAGGATCCCGTCGGCAAGGGCAAGCGGGCTGGTGAAGATGGATCAGGGGTTCTACGATGACATATTCGGGTCGGACGGCGGCCGGGAACGGAGGTCGAGGTCGAGGTCGAAGTCGAGTTCGAGGTCGAAGTCGTCGTCGGTTCTGAGCTCAGAGGAGCTGAGCCCGCCGCTCCGGCCTTCCATCGCCGAGGATGCCATGCTCTCCTCCTTCGCTTCCAAGCTAAGGTATTTAATTACGGGCTCCTCTCTCTTTGTTCCCCTTCAAATGATCAAGTTTATAAGAATTTGGATAGAAATACGTTGCAGAAAGAATTATTTAGCCATGCACAATATGACTGGTTACAGCGCTTGAGTTCTAAACTTTTTTTTTTTCCTCTTTTCCACTCAAAGCTTGGACTGAATTTATGTTGCAATATATTTGATCACACCTCAGGTTTTAGGGGATTTTTAGCTTTGAAGTTTGTAGATGGGCAGGGCTCCATAAGTTAGTGTGATACATTGTTGTGTGACTGCCACTAGTAAGCAAAAGAAATTCTAAAGGATGGAAAAAATTGATGAAATTTCTAAGTTAGAAGATTCAAAGTTCATCAGGGTTGATGAGTCCACCACCTAAGCCTTGAGAAGCAGGAATGCGCCAAATGCGCTGCGGATGTATAGAGTTGCAAATTTTAGATTATAGATAGCATTTTTCTCTGTTTGAAAGGCATGAAGTTCATATATAATTGTAGCAAACAATTAATTAACTATGAAATTCACCCTAAAGATCCAAAGAATGTTTGAGTAGATCCTAAGAGCATTAATATTTTTTCTTAGTAGAGGATCGTCCTTCATCAAACAATTAAGAATTAATATTTTTTCCCCTTAGCAGAGGATTGTCCTTCAAAAAAGACAATTAAGATATCATCATTTCAGCAATTACGCGGCACTCTCGTCCGATGTAACTTCTTTTTTTTTTGATGAGAGCCACTCCTTTTCTGTCCTTTATTTTCTGTACAATTTATGTACATAAAATATGATAATGTATTTGGGTTAAATAAAGACTTAATATAGACTTGTATGTATAGACTTGTGTAGTCTACCTGCATTATGGATGACCTGGGCGTAGTCAAGAAAAAGACTTCTTGGAATAGCATTTCAACGGAAATAACAATTATAAGCAATACATCAATTTGATAAATCTTCTCCCAAGCCCCAAGTACCCTTTATCGACAGAACATACGTTTTGCAAAGAAGAGATTAGCCATGGGGATTTTGAAATTGTGCATGACCACAGAATTGAGATCAAGGAACCGTATATCCTAAGCTGTGCTTATTCATTCTTGTGTGACGACATATATGTTCTGCTAGCAAACTTGAATATTCAAGTTAGGAGCACAAATATTAGAGTAGGTTTCCACTCCAAGGAGACCTAAATCTTGTCATAGTTCTCTTATACTGAAATTGATGTATATATCTGTGATTCTCTAGTCTTGAGACAAATGAAAGGTGGTAGTACTTGCTCAACACGTTGAGATACTACAATCACAAGGAAGAACTTCAGTGTTAAAATAAGCTGCATAATAAATTGGGGATTTCCCCTATGGTCACACCCCTGCCAAATATTTTAGGTTCAGTTCTTGGACAATGATCCCTAAAGTCTGGACCTAGATATTAATGATAATGCAGGTGGGTCTCCCTCATCTTCTTTCTTGTTCTCAAGATAAAAAAGTATCATCCATGATGTATATCTATGATGTGTATGTGTTTTTTCCTTTTTATGTCAACCTCCACTCATATATATAATGGGTGACTGGCATGAAAGTAAAGCAAACTTGTGGCCCAACCAGGCATACAAGTGAATAGAATTATACCTTCCAAACCTGGTGACCTCGTGATGATATCAAGCTAGCTTTCTATGATTCTAGACCTCCGACCTTTCTTGGCATGGGTGGCTAGGCTGAAGGCAACCCAACAACATCTTTGAAGAATTTGGATATATTTAACATTGGTGGAACAATGTTCTAATCAACAAACATGTATGGCCATTATCTATCTCGTTTATTGGTTATCATTTTCTGAACTCACACTCCAATTCATAGAGCGTATGAACGTGTCCTTGATCTTTGTTGCAAAGATATAATGATTGCATCTTGACTTATGTGTTAATTAAATGTCCTGAATGTTGAAGTAACACACCTTTCCTATCTCCACTTGTCTCAAGATTAAGAAATTCTACTTTCCAAGCTTTCTGATGCTCTCTGAACTCTTAACCTGTGAATTGTGATGCAGACCAATCACAATTCCATCCCGACGTCATGACTCTTCACCACCTTCAACAATATCCGGGGAGATCAGAACAGCCACAAGACTCACAATATTACATGCCCTTCCAATGCCTATTTCATGGAGTTCAAAGACAACAGCAATAGCAATCACGAGTCTAGTGATGTACTTCGACATCGGTCTCACATCGGGTTCTGCTGCTTCTCGCCCCCAGAGACCATTAGCCTCGAACCCAGCTTCCGACGTGGCCTTAGGAAGCCTGGAGGTGATGACATCGACTCACCTTCTTCAGTTATATCTTCTGTCTTTCTGGACCCAGTGTCAACCAAAACAGAAAGAGAGATAGAAAAGGTAGTCGTCGAAGTTGATGGAGAGGGGAAGCAGCAGAGAACTCTTTGTCATAGAGATTGATAATCATGGCATTGGTGAGACGGAGGGAGCAGCTGCAGTGAATGAAGCGATTGCATGGGCCAAGGAGAAATTCTGGAATCAGGCATCCAAAGGAGTTGACACTCTTGAAAAGCAGCTGAAAACTCAGAAGTCACAAAAGAAGGAACAGAAGACAGAGATAGACCAGTTGCTAGAGCAGAATAAAGAAACGGAGTTGAATATGTGATTGGAGTGTATCCAGTTGCTAAAGAAGATGATGCGTGCAATAATATAACATGTATTGTAATATCTTTGTTGTCCAGCAGGGTGCCTTTGACAAGCAAAATTCTTTGGGGAAGAAAGGAGGTATAGGCAATTAGAACCATAAGTGACATGTTCTTGAAATTTAGTTAAGCTTTCATCGGTGTGGGCTTGCGTCATTTGGTGTATATAACAAAAACTTGTTGATAGCTGTGAGTGCCTGTATAACAGATCCCATCTTTCCCTTCTGTGTGTCAGATGCTTGTATTTTCCATACCTATTGATCTTTTACTCCTGTTTGTATTACTAAGCCTTTAGGAATTCCTTTGTGGATGAAGAATGTTAATGTTTGTTTATCTAAATTTTAGCTTGAAATTTGAAACAAAAATTGAGTCAAAAGTGATATTAGTATATGATCAGGTATATGAAATGCCAAAATCTCACTTTATATTACATCTCTATTTAATATATAAATAACTATATCTAGGCTTGTCCATTGATCAGGCTTTGACCTAAACCAACTCATAATTGGTTGGGGCTCAATATAGGTTGATCTGACGTGATAGCGACCCACGTCGGACCTCTATATTTCAGTAAATTTGTTATCAGTAGATTTTTACAAAGATCACTGCTGATCATACCATGCATTAGTAAGAAATTACAAGGAAAAAAATGAAGTGGTATGGAAGCAAGCTGCACATTCAGACAAGCTAAAATTATCAAAATTCCATTAAATCACTGTGAGAAATGTAAGAATTGGCCTATATCAAACCACTAAGCTCACTGGACACTGTTAAGATAGATGCCATAGTAATGGGGAATCATAAATAAGAAGGAAATGAAAACACTCATAATCTAGAAGCAGTTGTAAATGCAAGAAACTGAAGAATATGTATAGAACTCTGACTGCCAAAACTAAATCTCTAGGTCATGCATCAATCTTGTAATCTCAAGATTATAAGTGGGAAAATTAAGAACAAGAAGAAGAAGAATAAAGAGACATTTAGAGCCTGTTTGGGTTGTTGGAATAAAGATTGCTCCAGAATTTTGTTCCATGGGATCTAAACTGCTATTCTAGGTGTGAGAAACCCTTACAAGTTAGAAATGCTATCCTGTTTTCCATGCAGAAAGGATAAACATGCCAGATTCGACCAAATATGACGTAGCTAATTGATATTAGCCACTTAAACATAGCCTTTGTGAATCAATCACAAGCACATTGATTGTCATAATCTAACCATTTAAAACACATTATTGTAGATACTGTAAAATAAACTAGTTGGATGGACAATCTGATGGGTTTTGATCGCAGAGTGAAAGCACGGATTTCAAAATTTTCATTATGAAATACCGTTACATCAAATCCTAAACTCAAGACCCCCTTAATGGTATGCAATCAAACATACAAAATTAAAGTAGGAACAGAAGAATATCTGTCACGCTAAATCCAAAATTTCTTCCACTAGACGTCCAAGTGTTCGCCCTCCAATGATAATCTCCATAGGAATTGGATTCAAGACTCTAACTCCTTAATTTGATTCTTCTTGCTGAATTCTTCTCCAAAGAATTCTCTTGGCTTCTCTCTCTCTTTCTTCTTTCTTCTTGTCTTTCCTAATTCTCTTCCTAAACCCTTATCCTAAAATCAGGCTTGTCTTTTCAAAAGGACTTTATCTTAACAAGGGAAGGAAGGAAACTATTTGAATAATCTTAGAGAGAAGTTGGTAAGAAAGAAGAGATCGGATGGAATGAAGAACCCTGGGCACGCCATCTATTTGTAGTTGGCGTGGGGATGCTTTTCCATCGGAACAAATCCCTTCATTCATACCTTCCCACAACATCTCACGCCCTTACACTCCTCAAGAAGAGCCATCGGAGAATTTAAATCAAGAGAAGCCTTCTCTCAGAAGGACTCTTCAGGGGGGCGCTTATTTGAATTAGCATCTTTTCTCCCGATGTTTCTTTGAAGAGACGCAAGCCTTTCCAAGGGGCGCCAACCTCATCAAGGGTTGGATCTTCATCCAAGGGCCATCCAATGGCCACAAACAAGGCTTCAATCAATTATAGGGCATGTAACCAAGGGAGAAAAGCTTTGGCATGAAGTATTTTAAGATACCATAACCACTTGGACTCTTTAGTCCTTATTGGTTATGGTGCCAAGAGATAGGAACTAACCCAATCCAATTGGGTTCCAATAAATTCAAAAGAAGATAATTAAGTGCCAACTTTTGGCTAACGCAAATTAGGACATGATCTAACCAAAATATTAAATTAATTAGATCAGCTCAAATCAAGAACCAAAATCGAATCCGATTCGAATCAGGAGCTAGGGTTTGTAACACGTGTTAGTATGTTTATCCTGCAAACATGATCTAATCCAATTAGATCTTTGATTAATTTGTTTATATGTAATCCATTGGGTTTCACATCTAACCAGCAATAAGTCTGGGTGCAAGTTGACCTGATTTGATTAGAATCCTTCTAATCGATTCAGGTCCAAACCATGCTAACCCAAGTTTAACAATTAAATTTTTTAATTGACGATCGAATTAAACTCTTTAATTTGATCAAACTTTCAAGATAAAATTGATGTCTAGCAATGTATCATGTCTATTGGAAGATATAAAATTTGATGAAAATATCAAATATATCCTTCAGTGGTAAGTTACCATGTAATTCAATCCTTCGATCATCCTGCATCCTGAATATATTTATGAGTATGAATACATGTAAAACCCAATTACATATTCATGTCTCTCTCAATCTTATAATGATGATTCGATTAATGAAATATTAAATTTTTTCTAATTTTATTCTACTTTGATCAAAGACTTCCTGACTCATCATATGATTGGAGTATGTAGGATGCGATCTCCTCTTATCAGGAGTGATCGATTCTTTGTTAACCTACTCACAATTTTCGTATACAATCCACCATATCCAAAACACACTGTACATGACTTTAATAATGAATGAGTATGAACCAAAATATGGATTCATGTGCACAAGATACTATAGTGATGTTAAGTCTAAGGATCAGTTGCACTACTTTCACTTATAAAATCATCTTTTGATATGTAAGTAAGACTCCATAAGATATTCTCTTAGTGGGTCAATTCAGTGAACTCATTCTCTAATGAGTATCCACATCCTTGTATTAGTGTCTCCATATAAGTAGTTGTGAGATCAACCACCCTCTTCATTGAGCATACATAGGATGTGCTAGTCTTTCGAAAATATTGATCTCTGACTCAATGTATCAACGACTGAAAATATTTTTGATCAGAATTTTAAGATTTTAGATCTCACTGGTATAATCTCAACATGGTCCTAAAATTATTATCTTAATATATGGGATTCATCATAATCTGAATAACTTTAAGGTGCAGCATATGATGAAACATAAAGTCTTTATTCATAACATGTTATGTATATGAGTAGGAAGATCAAAAGAAATTCCATCTCAATACAAATCATGATTGGCTTGTAGGACATTATTCTTTCAATCCCCCACTTGCACTAAAGTCAATCACCCTTATACTTTAACCCATACAATCGAGGTGGCGATCGAACTGCTACTATGATAAAGCTTTAGTGAATGGGTCTGCTATGTTATTCTTTGTATCTACTTGTTCAATGATTATATTTTGTCTTTCAATAATTTCTCAAATGAGATGGAAGCATCCTAGAATATGCTGAAATTTTTGATGAGATATTGGTTCCTTTGTTTGAATAGTGGCTCCAGTGTTATCACAATATAGTGGCACTAGATTCACGATCTCAAGAACTACATCCAATTCAGTGATGAACTTCTTCATCCAGATAGCTTCCTTAGCAGCTTCACTTGTAACAATATACTTTACCTTAGTAGTTGTGTCAGCTACAGTCTACTGCTTGAAATTCTTTCAATTCACTGCTCCATCATACAGAGTAAAGACATACCCTAAAATAGACTTACTATCATCTGGATTTGATTGAAAACTAAAATCAGTATATCCTTCTAATTTCAAATCAGATCTACTATATACTAGAAAATATCTTTAGTCCTTCTCAAGTACTTAAGAATATTTTTTATTACTTTCCAATGATCCTCTCCTGAATCAGCTTAAAATCTACTGGCTATACCCAGGGCAAAAGCAACATCAGACCTGATATATAGCATAGCATACATTATTGATTCTACTACCGAGGTATAGAAATATAACTCATTCTATTCCTCTCTTCAGGTGTCTTAGGAGATATTTTTTTAGAGAGATGTATGTCTTGACCCATGGATAAGTAACCTCTTTTACTCTCATCCATACTGAACCTTTGCAGCATAAGATCTATGTACCTAGATTAGAACAAGCCTAACATCCTTTTAGATCTATCTTCATAGATTTGTATACTGAGTATAAAGGTGCTTCATCCAAATCTATTCATGAAAAGCTTTGTTGATAACCATAATTTGATCGATTATAACATTGAGATATCATTTCCAATGAGAAGTATGTCATCTACATACAAACTAAAAAAATAATGATACTCTCACTCATCTTTTTATACGCATAAGGTTCATCCACATTTTTGATGAAGCCAAACTCTTTGACTGTCATATCAAAACAAATGTTCCAACTCCTTAAGACCTGCTTTAATCCATAAATAGATTTTTAAGTTTGCATACCTGATTTGCTCTCCCACTTGAGATAAATCCCTCTGACTGAGTTATATAAATCTCTTCCTCAAGGTAACAATTAAAGAAGGTAATTTTAACATCTATCTATCAAATTTCATAGTCATGGTATGCAGCTATTGCAAGTAA
Organism: Elaeis oleifera; assembly: GCA_000441515.1. Taxonomy (NCBI): domain Eukaryota; kingdom Viridiplantae; phylum Streptophyta; class Magnoliopsida; order Arecales; family Arecaceae; genus Elaeis; species Elaeis oleifera. The sequence goes on from KE507023.1 coordinate 115,667, forward strand.
AATTTGAATAGATTTGTACATAGCTACTAATAAAAGATTTCATCATAATCAATGCCTTACTTTTATCTGAAATCTTTTGCCATCAATCTAGCCTTATAGGTTTCTACTTGGCCATCTACTCTAATCTTTTTCTTATAGACCTACTTGCAACCTATAAGGGTTATACCCTCAAGTACATCCACCAAAATTCATATTTAATTGGTATATATTGAGTCCATTTCAGATTTCATGACCTCGAGCCATTTGTCTGAGTCCTTACTCATGACAGTTTTTAAATAAGACAAAGGATCATCATTTTCAACAATGTGGGTTTCATCATTCTCAATAATAAACCCATATCTTGAGGTGCCCTTCACATTTTTTCTGACCTTCAAAGAGGAGATGTGTGTAGTGGTTGTACTTCATCAATGGATACTTCTGGTTGAGAAATATCTTGTGTCTCTATTTGTAGGTCTTGAACTTCACCAAGTTTAATTTTTTTTACTGCCTCCTTTTAAAATAAACTCTTTTTTCATAAAAGTAGCATGCCTACTAATAAAAATCTTTTGTTCAATAGGATTGTAGAAAAAGTATCCCATACTATCCTTGAGATATCCTACAATAAATACTTATCTATCCTAACACTTAGCTTATGCCCAAAACTTCTTTTGACATAGGCTGGATAGCCCCATATCTTAAGGTAGGTAAGATTAAACTTCTTTCCTCTCCATATCTCATATGGAGTGCTAGGCACAGATTTAGAAGGTACTCTATTCAAAATATATGCAGCGATCTCTAGGACATATCCTGAGAAAAAATAGAAAGGATTGTAAAGCACATCATAGATCATACCATATCTAATAAAGTATAATTCTTTTTTTGCTACACCATTTAATTATGGTGTATAGGGAGGGGTCCATTCAGAGAGAATATTTTTTTTCTTTAAGATGATCTAAGAACTCACTAGAAAGGTATTCACTTGCATGATTAGATCGAAAAATTTTAATACATTTTTTAGTTTGTTTATGGATCATACTTTGATACTCTTTAAATTTATTAAAAGCTTCGAATTTATGTTTCATATGATACTCATATCCGAACCTTGATTAATCATCAGTGAATATGATGAAATAAGAGTATCCTCCTCTGATCTAAATTGTCATAGGACCACATACATCTGTATGAACAAGTTCTAACAACTCATTTATTTTTTTTTCATATCCAGTGAATGGAGTCTTGATTATTTTTCTCATAAGATAAGATTCATAAGTTCTAATGATTCATAATTATAAGGATCAAAATTTTTTTTGTATAACTTGTTTAATCTTGACTCACTATGTGACCAAGGTGACAATGTCAGAGAAAGATGTTATTCACCTCTTCTCTCTTTTATTTTTTACTTTCATCAATATGAAAGATATTATCATTAAGAGATAGAACTAGAAGATCATTTTTCAGAATGCCATTATAGAAATACTCATTAGAAAAAGAAATAGAGCAACCATTGCTCTTTCCATTAATTTCAAAATCTTGTTTTAACAATAAAAGAATAAAAATTATATTTCTAATGATCTTAGGTATATAATAATAGTCTTCCAACTCTAAGATCTTATTTGAAGGCAACTTCAAAAAATAGGTCCCAATAGCTTCGGCCTGGATGGACTCTCCTCCTATGCTATAAAGCTTGAAGTTACCCTTTTTCAATTCTCTAATTCTCTATAACCCCTACAATGACTTGCAGATATGAGAACCACAGGGGGTATCCAATATCCATAAATTTGAGATTGAAAAACTCAATAATAAATTGGTATGTATCACATACATACCTCTTGATGCAACATTTGCATCAGGCTTTACAGTTGTAAGAAAACTCTTGTAATTCTTTTTTCAGTGGCCTTCCTTGCCGTAGTGGAAGTAGATACTCGGTCTAGAGACTTTCTTCCCCTTCTTCCTCTTTATCATGCTACTTTTAGGGTTCAGCCTTTTCTTTGAATCTCTCATGCTTGCCTTCTTTTTAGAGATCCTATTTACAAGAAGTGGAGCCTTCTCCTTCTTAATATGGCCCTTAGCTATCTTCAGTATATTTAATAGCTCAGACAAAGAGATATTCAGTTTGTTCATGTGATAATTCACAACAAACTAAGAGAAAGATTCTGGGAGTGACTACAGGATTAAATCCTGACTTAGCTCACCATCCATCACAAAATCTAATTGACTTAATCTAGTGATCAAATCAATTACCATAAGGATATGGTCTTATACGGATGTGTCTTCACTCATCCTTATACAGAATAACTACTTAGATATCTCATTATTAGATATATGCCCTAGAAGCCAATTAGACCGACACATGTAATCATTCTAAAGGTATAATTTGTAATCTTAACTTATTACTGAAATAAATTTAAATTATTTATCCATTCATATTATGTAATGTGTCTATGAATTATCCAATGAATTAACAAGCTGATAATGAAAGAAAAGTGCCTTATAAGTCAATCGTAAGTATATTGCGATGGGACTTTCTTTACAATTTTTCAACTCATAAAATGATATTTATTATTATTTGAGGCATTGATTCATCATATTAGCTGTATCTTATTATACCTAAGATTATGATGAACCCCAAAGATTAGGATAATAATTTTAGGAGACATAAATTGGTCATGCTAGTGAGACCTAAAATCTTAAAATCTTAATATTAAATATTTCTGGTCGTAGGAGCATTGAGTTGGAGATCAATATTTTGGATAGATTGGTACATCCTATGTATGCTCAATGGAGAGGATGGCAGATCTCACTAGCCACTTGTGTGAGACACTAATACAAGGATGTGGGTGCTCATTTGAAAAATGAGTTCATTGAATTGACTCGATGAAAGAGAATATCTTATGGAAGCCTTATTTGCATGTTAAAG
>KE507025.1:34577-45007 GCA_000441515.1 Elaeis oleifera
ATGTTGACGATAGTTGATCCACTATGAGAGTAGGGTGCGCATCTAGATGGAATCTATTGATCCTAGCAGAGGAGAGTAGTCCCTAAATTTAAGAAGCTAAGTCTTTAAGTCCATGGCCATAGTAATATGATTGATGAAAAAAAATTTTATGAGAATCACACATGGACTCGAGCTAATTAAATCTATCATATAACAGATGTTGAGATTTAACGACTTATCCGTAACCTACCATCTGATCGAAACTCGCGATAAAAATACTGTATCATATGTTAACTACACTAAGAGGTTCATCACCTTTTATTCTACTGGATTGTCACTACATATTGCTAGGTATCATTGGTAGATTGTGAGATCCACAAACATTATCTCGATGATCGATGATCTTTGATAGACAGAGTTGGAATGGTTCTAATTCATTGAAAGAAGTTTTAATGATATTGTGATAGAGATTATAATATATCTCACTACCAGACAAAATAGAACATACGGGATCACACACAAAAAGGCTTTTGATTGATAAGATGGTTAAATTGTGATTATGAATCGTGATAGGATTTAATCATCACTATGATTGATGCTTAATCTAATGCAAAAGTTACAATTAGGTAACTCGTTAAAGAGTTAGTAAGTTATAAAATAATTAATTAACAATTAAATTGCTAATTGGCTCAATTTAACTGAGTAATAGGGCTTGCATCAAATTTAATTGAATTAGATTCAATTTAAATTGACATGGGTTTGATTTAATCAAGTCTAATTGGGTTATAAGATAATCCAATTGCATGAGAGAATAATTCTTTATTTGATTAGGATCTGGATTTGACTTAATTCTTAATTAGATTAGAACCTAACTAAGAGATTTTAGATTTTTATTTGGACTAAGAGTCCTCCTATAATTGGGTGCAACTAAATCTTAATTGATTAGAGTTTTATTTGATTTAAATCAGCCACCTAAAGAGGAGTCCCAAGTGATTAGGACTTTTTCTCTCTCCTTATGCCATAAGGAAGCCCCATGAAGTGCCACTGCATATATCCAGCGCCCCTTTAGTTTTTGTGTGAAGAACCTCTTTTCTTTTCTACTTTTAACGTGTAAGAGAGAGGCACACAAAATAAGAAGGCTTGGGCGGTATAACTTAGGAGTCCAAGGATATATGGACTCTAACCTAAAACCCTAACTACTCCCTATTTAAATAGGGGATAATGTGGGGTGGAAACAACCTGATATTGATCAGTTTTGAGATGCCAAAAAGGAGAGGAGGTGCATGAGAAAAACCTAAGAAGAGAGGGCATAGCATCAAGGGCTAAGGCATGAGGTTTGTTGGCCCTTGTCCCTTCTTTCTTACCAACAACCAAAGGTTAGTTGTTAGGGTCTTCTCTCTCTCTCTCTTTTGTTCAAATTTAGATGTGGAATTTTCTCTCCTCTTTATCCAAGAGATAGACATATTTTTTAGATCTATAGCATAGAGATTCTGTGCATGAGTTTTAGGAAGAAAGAGAAGAAAAGATTCTTCTCATGATCTTTAGCGTAGAGATCTTCATCCTCCTATTCTCTTCTTCTTCTCTAAGAGGGTCTTGAGAGAAACGGAGAGTTTTCAACCATCAAGATACGATCTCTACATAGGAGTTAGCATCCGGTGAGATCAAAAAGCTTCTGATCAGATTGAAATCTTGTGTGGATATCCATAGAGGCTGGACGCTTGTGCGGTTTTAAAGAACCTTCAGAAGACATCCACGATCATTGGTTCGTAATATAGATCGATCTACACCAAGATATAAAGATTAGATCTTCTCTATTTATTCTTCTTTATTTGAATTCTGTATCTGAATGCTATCTCACATATGTAGATCTTATTTTATATCATTAAGATTCGATTTTATGCATGTTTAGATTAAATTAGATTTAATCTGAATTTTAATTTTGTTATGTACTTATTTAAAATTTTGCATGACATGAAACCATAAAATCCCAACACCATCTAGTTAAGACTCATGATAGAGGAACTGTACTATATATTAACTATACTTAGAGGTTCTATTTTAGTTCTTCTAGATTGTCAATACATATTGCTAGATGTCACTGATAAATTATGAGAGCTCAATAGGATCATTTTGGATCAATGATCCTTATCGAGTTAGAGTGAAACTGTTCCGACCCACTAAAAAAATTTAGTAATATCTACAATAGAGATCATGGTATGTCTCACTATCAGATAGAATTGAATCCATAAAGTCACACATAAAGGGAGAAGATCTTAATTAATTATAATTAGACTTATGAAGCACCAATTAATATGGATTTAGAGAAATCCTATTGGATTCATATTAACCTTGCTAACATCTGGGTAAACCTAATTTTTCTTATAGTTGGTTTGTTTATATAATAAGTATTAACCAATTTCTATACTTGATTTGAATCTAAGTGAATATGATTTAATGGTCTCCAATGGTTAGATGCTTAATTTTGTTAGATGTGTGCTCTAGAAATCAATTTTGACTGATGCATATATTTCTCTAGGATATTTTTATACTAATCGAGCAACTTTTATCAATCATATTATATGTGTCCATGATTTATCTTAAAAATTAATAAAATAATTTGTATATTCTCAAGATGTTGAGAATTTGAGACATATTATTAGTAGTTAATTTGAAAATACTTTCGATTGAAAGATTGTTATGGAGGACAGTGATCAATTCATTTAAGATCGATGCATGGATCACCTTCCTTATGGATAGATGGATCTCGAGTCTGCAGTATAGAGACACTAGGGTGAGAATGTGGATGGTTGTTAGAGAATAATTTATACTGAGCGTAACTAACACGAGAAACTATTTGGATGTCTACTTACTCGTCAGTAGTTTTCTCGATGCTGCAGTGGTATGACTGGTCCTTTGACCTACAATGTATTGGTTATTCATAGGAAGATTATTTAGTTCGACTATACATTCTCTTGTTCCCTAGCCATTTGGATCTTTGCTGTATATGTTGGCTATGGTAGGTTCAGATTCATTGTTTGGAATAGAATATATCTAGATGGAATCTATCAATCTTGGTAGAAAGGAGTAGTCCTATGCGATTTGTAAGACTGAGTTTATGAAGTCTCTGATCAGAATAAGTGTAAATACTGAAAAAGAGTTTTTATAAGATTCACAAATGAACTCGAGTTGAATCAATCTGGCATACGACTGACAATGGAGTTTGACGAGTTCTCCATGATCTCCATCTAGTCGGGACTCACGATAAAAGAATTGTATCATACGATAACTGCACCGAGAGATTTATTTTTTCTATTATACTAAGTTGTCACTACATGCTGCTAGGTATTACTGGTGATTGTGAGAACTCACTAGGATCATTTTTGAATCAACAATCCATATTGGAATGAGTTGGAATCATTCCAGTCTATTGAAAAGAGTTTCGTTGATACTGTAATAGAGATCATGGTACATCTCACTACCAGACAAAATAGAATCTGAGGGATCATATACAAAAGAACATGACCTGATTAATGATTTGGATCATATTCGAATTACAATTATATTGATAGTTTAAATTTTGAAAACCGCTAATTTGTAAGTATTACAGTTTTGGTAGCTGCGAATTGTTAGCGTAGGAACTTAATTGTAAGTGTTGTGATTTAATTGAGACTGATTAAATTATAGATCAAATCTTAATTAATTTAAATAAAATTTAATTTAATTGAGTTTGATTTAATTTAATGCTAATTAGATTTAATTATTCAATTAAATTTGAATTACAATCCTGATTGGATCAGGTTTGATAGCTTTTTGAATTTGATTTGATTTGAACTTGATTTGAACTTGATTTGAATCTGATTGGGATCAAATAAGAATCAGATTAAATCTAACTCTCAAAGTCCACTCTTACTAGGCTTCTCTCTTCAGATCTCACATAGAAAGAGGGAGAGCGTGCATGGAGATGCGCCCCCTTTGCTTCTTGTGCGCGTGAAGGGTGGAGGGGCACCAATAGTTGGCCTCCCATCTTTTTGGGACTCTCTCACATCGAAACATCTATCCAAATTGTTTTGAATAGATGCTTTATCTGGAAAAGATTCTAATTTGATTAGAATGAGGCATGGGAGTTGAATTTTTGTGTGATAAAAATTGAAGAAAAAGGAGGGTCACATGTTTGCATGAGTGAAGAAAAGGGGCACCAACCTCTATGTGTCATCCTTCCTTATCTTATTTTCTCTTTCTATTTGAATTTGATGCAAACTAAGAAAGAGATTATATCTAAAAGGAAGGGTGATGGACTAGATTTTGTGTGACAAAAATCAAGAGAGAAGGGTGGGCTTGTGCTAATAAGAAAGGAGAAGTTTTCTTGCCACACAACTTCTTCTTAAAGCCACTTTTCTTTCTTCCTTCACCTCCACACCCAAAAATTAGAGTAGATCAAATCTAAAGTAGAAAATAAAGAGAGAAAAAAGAAGAAGAAAGGTTCTTCTTCTCTTCTTCATGGTCTGGTTCAGATTTCGTCAGATCTATGCGAAAGGGTTCACGTAATGTTCATCTTCTTCGAGTTTTAGAAGAAGATTCAGATCCAAAGCTAAGGAGTGAGGCTTACAAAGTGCTAGTACATTGGTGGTCTCGGTGCTCCGATCAAGCATCTCCATATGGATATCAGCAGAGATCGGGCACTTGCACTACTACAACTTGAACCCTGGACATTTGCAGGATCTGAAGATATGGAGATCAAATTTTTGATTTTCTTCTGATGTCATTTATTTTATTTTCAGATTTTTGATCAAAGTCACATATTCATGTCAAGTTTCAGTATGTGGTTTATAGATGAGATTTGATGCATTATTAATTAAAGGTTTTTAATTTGCTTCTATTGTATAAAATTTTAACTATACACATGAAACCACCACATTTTCTAACAGTGGTATTAGAGTCAGGTTCTGATATGAACATGAAATTTCTTAGATTTAAAATCTAATTTACAGAAATCGGATCTGAAGATTAGTTAGATGCTAGATGTCATTATGAAATAAGATTACCCTAGCATAACTCAGTTATGCTGAAAGATTATCTTAAAATGATGTAGAACATTAATTAATGGTAGATCTGAAATTTCTGCATATTGTAATATGATTACAGGATTGTTTTGGATCTAAAATTATTTTAGATCTGAAATAAATCATGAATAATTCAGATTTGAAATTAATTTTAGATCTGAATACATTAATTAGGGTTAATTTAGATCTAGTATAATTGCTGAAATTATTTCACATATGCAATATATGTTTGCATGCATAGATTTAAATTATTGTTCATATGTCTAATATATGAAAGATAATTAGATCTAATTTTAATTGATTACATATATGATATATCAAATTAATCTTTTAATAACTTAGTAATCGAATTGGGATAATCACCATGATCGTCTGGTTATAAGAGAAAGAAGAGATTAAATTTTTTCTCTTGTCTATTCGATAAATTCTCTTATGACGTGTAGGGTGTCGATTGTGATATTTTCTATGAAGATGAATAGCAAATGGAAAGTTATATGTGACATATATTTTAGATTTAGATCTATTTGTGTATATACTAAGATATATGTTTATGATCAAAATGATATATCTGATATATAGTTTTGATACATAATCTCAAACTTAATTCTACAAAACTCTAGATCTAACCCTAGGTTTTATTTGCATGAAACCATGAAACTGTGACTGATACACCTATGCAATCGATTCGATTCTTATTTAGGTTGACTCGAGTGTTTGATGAGTCGACTTATTTTTGTTGGAGTCAACTTGAGATCCTACCAGATCGGCTTATTTACTGATAAGCCGACTCAATAGTATAAGCTAGATCTATAGTTTTCTATTTGTCTCAGTATTGAGTCATCTTACTATGACGAGTTGATTCAAATACTAGGGCGAGTCGACTCGATTTTGTAGACGGTAAAATTATATGAGATACAATACAAATTATTTAGATCAAAAATTGTTTCGACATCTAAATAAAACTTATGTACATAATGCATTTAATTGAGAATTAAGATTCAAAATTATAAGATCTAAAATTATGAATTTAAGATCTAAATTTCAATGCATAAAATATAGACTTAGGATATAGGTTGAACAAATTAGGTCTAGAGACTAAACTACAAGTAGGATCATTGATTAGATCAGACTAGAACCCTTTTCGATTTTGAGTAGTTGATCAAACCTAATCAATAGTTACTTGAGATTAGGTCAAAGAGGCTTAAAATTGAGTTTAGTTATAATTAGTCAAATTGATTCACATGTGATATGAATTGATTAAATCAAGATCAAATTTGGCTCAATGGTTTGAGCTCAGGCCTATAAATTAATCTAATTGATTCTAATCAACCAATTTGGTATCTAAGATAAGTATTAGATTATGGATCTTTAATTGGTTCTATTGTCTGATCTGATCAATTTATTGATGGCTAAGGAAAGCAATGGGGGATCCCCACTCATCTTCATTTATTTGGCCATTTTAAGAGATTATATTTTGTATTAAGTTACTTGTTGACTCGAGTTCACCCATGCCGACTAGATTTGTTAGATATGAGATGATGTACTGATCTAAACCAGATTACTCATCTACATCAGTTGTATGTGGCTATTAGAAGAGATTTGAATCTAAATCTCCTTACTAAATATTAAGTCTATCGATCTTCCATCATTGTAGAGATGTAGGTGTCTCTTTCGGTGTTGATCATTCTCGACTGGTTATAATGATTCGATTGTATTAAAAAGGCACAATCACTCTATTGGCATTAGATGCTCTAGGATAAAGATGGGGTTAGGCCCAATAACAATTAGGTGAGGGACCCAATAATGGCTTTGCACTCGCTGGTGAACGGTGGGTCGGATTTAATTAAGAAATATACCAATAACTATCAGATAAGGCCATAGGACTTAGAGACTAAGTCATTGCAATATGCTTGGAGAAGCATCTAGATAAAGAGTTGTCCATGCATTGGTATACGTGTCACTAATAACTATTAGGTGAGGTATCGTATATCGATGGGATCATAGCATCCACTAAAATCACTTGTCGCATTAGGATTTTTGTTTCTCCATCCGAAGAGTATGAGAGATTCGAAAAATTAGTAAAAATTTTTTGTTATTTTTAAAATCTTTAGAATAAATTTTTATAAGTACAATCATCTAATTAAATCTTTACTCTCTGTGGTTAATTCTATCAGCTTCCAACCCTCTAGCTTGAATCCTAAATATCAACCACTTAATCGAAATGAATTACATATTCTGACTCAAAATTTAAAATAGTTCTTAGCTTTTAGAATTAAGCCATATTTTTGATCAGATTAGCCCAATATCATCAATTTGTCCAAGCCATAGTCGACGAGCTATACTTGACAAATGATTGGACATTGATAATTAGGTTAGGTGCTATAAATTGGAGTCCATGGTTGATGAACTCCAATATGTGCATAAAGACATGCAAACTGCCAATGACATGCCGATTTATCTACAACAGTTGTGAGATATTCAGAGTCGCACAACGCATAAGATGTGTGATGGGTAGTTTATCCATAATCATTGTTTGACAATGATCAAGGATATTGAAGAGCTTAAGAAGCTCGGTATGACCATACACAAGGAATTGCTAATAGATTTGATCTTGCAACTTCTGATTCATATGGATACTTTGTGAAACTATTATATAAATAAATAATGTAGCACCTTAACTAAATTGGTCAATATGTTGGTAACTAAAGGGATCTTGAAAAGTTCAGAAGTACATACTTAGAAAGCTTAAAGAAATATAGACATACCTTTGGAAGATATATCGAGTTGCTCAAATTTGATCTTACTATTTCTTTCTTCCAGTTGAGTTTTAGACTCTAGTGCATATTACGCACTTCAATATAGGGTCTAAGGGAAGGAAGAGAGCCGAGGGAAGGTGAAGTGACTCTTTTGAGTCAATAATAGAGTAAAATTACACTATGGCCATGGGCACCTAACCTCAGTGATTATCGTTTTGAATTTAGTTCTTTAATATTTGCATGGTGATTCATATGTGAACTTATTTGAGTAAATAGTGAATATCATTAGTTCTAAGAGATCCAAAAATCAAATAAACCTAAAGTATATAGGTGATTTCTTGGACTAGGTCATATAAGAGAAGAAATGATTTACCGACTGAAGAAATATAAATCTTTGGGCTTATTGACTGTTGAGTCATATCTAGTCTGTGAATCATCCCTTTGAGGATTAATGACCATGCCATCCTTTATGAGACAAAAGAATAAGACCGCTGAGATACTTGTCCTAGTACACATTTGATGTGCATAGCCCATTTGATGAGCCACATGAGAGAGGTTATCTCTACTTCATTATCTTTACCAATAGTCAGTCATGATATAGGTATGTATATGAGATACAAATTTGAAGCCTTTGAAAAGTTTAAAGAATTCAGATGCGAAGTAGAAAAGTAAATCAAAAAAATTCTAAAGGTACTTCGATTAGATCGAGGACACAATACCAAATAGAGAATTTCATGATTATCTTAAGAAAATGGCATAATTTATAATGGAATCCTCCTAGTACACCTCAGCTCAATAGAATATCTATGAGGAGGAATGGCACCATATGAGATATGGTTCGGTCTATTATGAACTTTACTAATTTAACCTTTATTTCTTTAGGATTAATTTTAAAACTTAAATTAAGTTCTCCCTAAAGTTGGTTCCACTATACCGTATGAGATATGATATGGTGGATAAGTTAGAGGATAGATCTTGAGAGCTCATTTATAGGGTATCCTAAAAGATTTGGGATATCACTTACTTTTTTCGGTAGTTCACAATGTGATTGTGACCAATTATGCTGTTTCTTGAAAATAGTGAGAGGATGAACTTAAAGAGAGAGTCTCTAAAGAATGAGTCATAGGATCTGTACAACCTGTTTATGATGAGCCAGTATATGTAGTACCTCCTCCATCTCATAGATCTAGTAGTATCTCCCATCCTGTTGAAAGAAACTTGGTATTCTTACAGAGGATTAGAAAAAAGTATGCTTCTAGGAAGATTGAGAATATAGAGATAATCCTGAAACCTACAATGAGACGATGTTGGACATCAACCCCGAGAAATGGATGTGAAAGTAGCCTTATTGAATGGATATTTTGAAAAGGTATCTATATGTAGTAGTCTATAGATTTCACTTGCAGTAATAAAGATCACACTATAAAATTCATTTATGGATTTAAGCACAAATCTCAAAGTCAGATTAAGTTATTTTAATGATGTAATCAAATTATTTGATTTCACCAAAAATAAGGAGAAATCATGTGTTTACATGAAGGTCAGTGAGAGGGTCTCATGCTGACATCGATTATGATGTAGTTGCATATAGAATTTTATCAAAGATCTAGTGCAAATGTCCTATATTCTAAGAATAAAGGTCTATAGAGATAGATTTTAAAGGATATTTGATTTTCATAGACAAGTACATGGAAGAGGTGCTGAAAGGGTTCAGCATAGAAACCTCCAAGAGGGATCCATTATCTTCTTGGATATAGGTGTATGCTATGCTATGTACTTAATTTCGTATATCTTATTATGAGAGTCACGAATAGATATTTGTCGAATCTAGGCTGAGAGCACTAGATTATTATGAAAACACCCCTAAGTACTTAAGAAGCATTAAGGATTCATTTCTAATCTTTGAAGAAGGGTTAGAGCTAAGAGTGGGAGGATATATTGATGGTAGAATATATGTATCAATATGTATTCTTGAGTTATGTTAGATCAGTATATTAGAAGGGTTCCAAGCAACTAATCAATAAAAGCTGAATATGCTATAGATGTACAAGATGCAATCTCATTCTTGTGATAGTTGTGAAACTCGATGTCATGACATCAGATGCCATAACATTGTACTGTAAAGATAATAGCCCACAGCCCTTACTAAGAAGCCAAGATCTCATCAGAAGTTCAAGCATATAGAATAGAGATATATGCAATTACCTCAAGTAGAAATACATAGAGGTACAGAGAGTAGACTCTGAAGGAACCAGATCTAGGATTTCAGGGTTAGATCTTGAAACTTTTTCAAGATCAGGCAGCGAAAGACTAAAATAAATCAAAATTTATCTTATAAAATAAGAGAATCTCTAGATCTAAGATCTTATTACAAGATTATTACATGACATTAAATCAAAATTAAAATATAAAGAGCAAGAACTACATGTTGATCATATCAACATGTTTCTATACTACATCTAATGTATGTAAAATATAATATATTAGATCTATTATCTTGCAAGTTAGATGTTCTAACTTTGCTGATCCAGGCTTGAGGATGATGTTGTGAGCCGCACATACGTTCGACCTCTAGGAGTCATCCACACGAGCCCACGAATCACGATCAGAAGTCCTGGTCCAGAAAATTAGCACA
>KE507025.1:62322-84150 GCA_000441515.1 Elaeis oleifera
TCGCTGCAATCTACGTCTTGGTATCGCCTTATTCTGATACCATTTGTTGGTAGATGTCTGGTCAGGACACCATCTCTCAGGACCTTTTCGATACCGCATGATGCAACAGGAAGAAAGAAGAAATAAAATAGAAAACAATCAAAAATATGTGGATAGCCAAAAAGGGCTCGCCTCCATAGGACATGCAAACTTCACTATGAGAAAAAAATTATTACAAGAAGAGATATCACCCTCAACCCTCGTACACCTAATTTCTCCCTCACAAGTTCTTTCTCACAAAAGCTCTCTCTAGCAAGACTCCCCTGAACCCCTGAAGTGTCTGCTGTCCAAGAGCCTCCTGCTCCTTCTCTCAGCGTATCAGCCCCTCTCTCTCTCCACGGGTCTTTTTCTTGGGTTTCAAATCCTAACATTTATGTTGTCATTTTGAACCCATATGAGGACCTTATTCTGGAATGTAAGGGGGTCTGGCCTCCCATCGAAACATCGTTTGATCAGAAATACAATCGGCAGCTCTTCCTATGGGATAGCGTGTCTCCAGGAAACAAAACTCGGGCACATTAATAATAAACTGCTGACCTCTATCTGTGGGATCAGATTTGAAAATTTCCAAGTTTTGGAAGCCAATGGATCTTCTGGGGGATTGTTAACAGCATGGGACCCTAACGAGGTTGAAGGAACACCTCTTCACATTGGCAATTACTCGATTAGCACTGTCTTCCGAAGCTGCCATTCAGACATATCCTTTGTTATCACTAATGTCTATGGCCCCCACACGGATGATGGTTGAAAGTTTTTTTGGGCTGAGCTCGAAGCCATAAGCAGCTTCATTCAGGATCCATGGGCAATCATGGGAGATTTTAACGCAGTAAGATTCTCCTTTGACAAAACTGGGGCTCCAGCTAGCAAGAAAACTGGGGCTCTGGCTAGCAACAAGAGATGCAACTCCTTCTGTTGCGGCCAATCCCCTCGTCGCTTGTTCGTCGGGAACGAGCACCTGCAAAATGAAGTCCGCACTGACCGGAGTTGTCTCCGACGGAGACCCTCCGATACTTAAGTCAGAGAGGAAGACTGAGCAATAGTATTTTGAATGTAGAAGGTAGTAGAGTTTTGGTCAAAAGTGGCTTACCGATACTATTGCCTTACCCCCTTTTATAGAGTAGATGGTCGTAACCATCGGATATGGTCCCGCATTTGGTGGTGTAGAATCATAGAGAGATAATCTCGTAGTGGGTTATTAATCTCCATGGATTATGCTGTGATATCAGTGGAGTAACCATTCGTGACGGTTAGGATATGTTTGAATGAGTCGGCAAACTATGCGTCGAAGTCGATCATCGGTTAGTAACTTTGAAATACCGACGGTCAAAGTAGTCTGCATTTCTGTAGAGTCCAAATATCAACCGCTTATCGATCTGTCGGTTGACGAAGAATTGCTGCACATTCCACCGACGTAGGGTCGGGTTGTATGGTCGGTCAGCTATTGTTGAGTCAGCTAACTTGAGTCGGCCAAGGTGACGGTCGGTCATGAAGATGGTGAGCCTGCTTAGTCAGTAATCGGTTGGTAGTCACCATTGGGGTTGTCCATCCATTTGATGGATAGAGTCGGGTGTCGATCGGACTGCTCCGGAGATAGATCGGCATATGGAGGTCAGTCGGTTTATCCCAACAGTTGCCCCCCTACTCCTAAGTCCAAAGGTGAGTCATCGCATGCATAGCCATGTGGTCGGTTGCTTTGGATGAAAGGAGTTGTTATCTATCATATCGAATTTTGATTTTGCCGCTACATTCTCCAAAATATGGCCGATCATCCGCTTTGTCATCCTTAAGCTGTCGTATCAGCAGGAAGATCTGGTGTCAGGCGTCGCTTGTGGAAGGTGAGTCAGTGCCTGTCATCATATCGGGAAGGCAAACCGACGTCGCACGATTCAACTCTGGCTTGTAGATTCCTGCCACATGTCGGGACATCATTGGGTCAGAGTTGTTCACGCGGATGGAGGTGACGTGGTTCAATCTGGTGTAGGTGTGTCGAACTGTCAGACCGATGAAGGTCCAGATGCTGCCACGCGTCCTCATTTGGCATGGCCTCGGTCTGGCCACTTTCATCCAGACCGTCTGGCATTCCTCTATATAAAGAGGGCTTGTCAGCTAGGTATTCATCCCTCATTTCGTCTTTTCTGATGGAGAAACTCTATCAAAGAGCAGCTCTTGAGCAAAATCACCTCTTGTCATTTTCCTTAGTCCGCATCCCTTGAGCATTTTCGATGAGTGAGGCTGTCACGGGAGGTGGTCGGTTGGAGGTTCTGGCCGATGACTCCCTGTTGGACTTAGAGATTTTTCTGATGTGGGTCCGACTGTTGGTCAGTTTTGGAAGTGGCATCGTGCTTCGAGCCGATGTCAGCTTTTTACTCCTGATATCAATGGTGGGTTGATGATCCGTTTCTGTGTATCCCGCATCTCCGTCTCAGTTGCATGATCAAAGTCATTTTTGTTGGTAGATGAAAATCTGAAGCCCGCCTCTAGCTCATTTTATGAGGAGTGTGCGGTCGTCGCCCGAGCTTCGACGAGGAGGGTATGATCGTCGGTTGGGCTCCAATGAGGAAGGCAAGGTTGCCGACCGCACCCTTCTTGTAGAAATGGATCAGGCTGTCGATGTGGTTGGCCGAGCAATGTGATTAGTCAATCATCTTCACAACCTAATCCAAGTCATATTGTCCTTGAACTGAAAGGTGAAGTTTGTCGAAGAAGCCGATCCAAAGTCGGTCTGCCAATTCGAAGGGTGGCGATGGAGATTAGTTGGTGCTTTTGATTTTTCTTTGTAAAGAAAGATGAGTAATCAGACTTTGGTCTAATTTGTAATCCTTCTTTTGATAATGAAAGTACTTCTTTTTTGAAATGCTTCTGTGTCATCAAATTTGTAGTGTCTGCTTGTAGAACAATCTCTGAATGTAGATCGTAGATCTGACCTTCGCAGATTCTGCAGAACCTACTAGTCTTGTAGCATCTGACGTACTTAGTTAGGATAATCGATAGTGAGCTGAATATCCATTGCCCGAACCTTGGTCAGGCTTGCATGCTGTGTTGTTTGTGGAGTGATCTCTGAATGTAGCTCGTTGACTCGACTGTTATGCAGACTTTGTAGGATCTGCTAGTCGAGTGGTATCCGACGTATTTGATTAGGATAACGATGGCAAGTTGAATATCCGTCGTCTGGAACTTGGTCGGGCTCATACGTCGTGATGTATGATAAATGATGGTAAGCTGAATATCTTTCGACTGATCATGATCGAGTCGGTATGTTGCCAATCCGACCTTGATCGTCTTGACATTTTGCCTTTGATGCTAAGTCGGCAAATTAGCCAGCTACTTTGATCGTGAGCTAATTATGGGGGGAGCGCGGCTTCTGCAGAGGAGATTTTTATTGCCAGTGCTGGCCTCCCGTTGATGTTGATAGATCGGTTCTTTGGAGGAACCGATATGTCGTCGGTGATTAGGCCTTGGTTTCTAACAGAAAGTCAGATCCAAATTGCAGCATCGGTGCTTAGGCCTCCTCAATAAGGACTGACATTTCATAAAAAATAAGTGTTGATGATTTCATAATTCTGAAGCTGAATTGTATTCCAAGTGAGGATGTACAAGGATTATTGATTACACAGCTTTAGATTGTCGGCGTTCTATGTTTGAGGAATAGCCGACAGAGGAATAGCCGACCCTTCCAGAGTTTTTGGAGCCACAGTCATTTCGTCGACTCCTCATCGAAAGTTGCCCCCCCGATCCAGTCGTTCGAAAATCATGTTGATGACTCTCGCAGTCGGCTGGTTCTGGGGTCATCGATCGAGAGGAGGTTGAGTTGGTGGGTTCCTTCAATATTTTTGGAGGTATCCTCATTGAATCAAGGACTCTATCTCATCCCTAAGCTGGATGCATTGCTCGATATCGTGGCCATAGTTTCGATGAAACTGGCAATACCTCTTTTGATTGCGGTTCCTCATTTTCATCGATGGAGGTGCCACAGATATTTCGCTCCTTTGATCTCCATGAGGATCTATGCACGAAGAGCAGAAAGAGGAGTGTAGGTGTCATACCTATTGTAGATCGACCTTGGATTCCCTTATCGAGATGAGGCTTGCTCATTGGATGGGGGCCTACTTGATTCGATCAGAGCCCCACTCTTCTTCTGCTTTTCTTCTGACCTTTATTTTCTGTCTGGCATCGGTCGGAAGCTCCTTTATCTGCATGCATATACTTGTATGCACACTCCAAGAGTTCGGCATACATCTGAGGGAGGGTTTTATCCAGTGAGTACGTGAATCGAGACCCCTCAGACCTCTTTTCATGGCTGATATGGTCATGTCTTCGTTGAGGACCTTGATCTCAAGTATGGCCGCATTGAATCGAGCCACAAAGTCTCGGAGTGTTTCGTTTTCTCCTTGCTTGATGGAGAAAAGACTATCTGATGTCCGTGGCAGTCTTCGGCTGGTGCTGAAGTAGGCCACGAAGGAGTGCTCCAGTTGCTCGAAGGAATGAATACTTCCGATCGAAGCCCGGAGTACCAGGCTCTGGCAGCTTTTTGAAGTATAGCTGGAAAGCCGATGCATAGGAGAGTGTCGGTCACTCTTTGGATTGTCATGAGAGCCTTGTAGCTCTCAAGGTGATCTATTGGGTCGGTAGAACCATCATAGGGCTCCATATGTGGCATCTTGAACCGAGTCAGGGACGGTTCATCCAAGATAAGTCAGGAGAGAGGCTGGATGGTACAAAAATCGAAGTCATTTGAAGATCTCTGACTGTCCGTTTGGAGCTGGACAAGTCAACGGTCGATTTCTTCGAACTTACGTTCGTAGTCTTCGAGCCGTCGGTGGTGGGAGACTCCAGGGGTTGATGCTCCCGATGAATTAGAGGGAGAGGCAAACGGTGTTCGCGGTCGCTTTTCCTTCCTTGCCCGATCTAATTGAGAAGGAGAGGGATGCTGTGAATTGTGGGAAGGACATCGAGAATGCAGCAAGTGTCACGGCTCGTCTCGACGAAATAGCCGAGATGGCCGCTCTGGTGAAGGAAATGGAGATCACCGTGGATGATGGCGGCTGTGCCTAGAGGGCACCGTATGTGTCGTCGGTTGTTCCATCGATAATTACGGTGGCTGGGTCTACTGCTGCTAGAGACTTTTGACTACTTCCATGAGAACATTCATCTACTGTACTATTGCAACGATCTGTATATCCGCGGTGAGCACGGGGCGTGGAGAACTGGGCTCCGCTACTGGAGGGAGGGGAAGAGCCTCTTCCTGACGGGAAGAGTGTCTTGCCGATCTGATGGCCGTCGAGTGCTGAGCTCTAGTTTTCACCATGATGAATATCATCTTGCCCCTTCCTGGCATGTCAATCTGTTGCGGTCAATCTCCTAGTCGCCTGTTCGCTGAGAACGAGCACCTGCAAAATGAAGTCCGCACTGATCGGAGTTGTCTCCGATGGAGACCCTCCAATACTTAAGTCAGAGAGGGAGACTGAGCAACAGTATTTTGAATGTAGAAGATAGCAGAGTTTTGGTCAGAAGTGGCTTATCGATACTGTTGCCTTATCCCCTTTTTATAGAGTAGATGGTTGTAACCATCGGATATGGTCCCGCATTTGGCGGCATAGAATCATAGGGCTATAATCTCGTAGTGGGTTATTAATCTCCATGGATTATGCCATGATATCAATGAAATAACCATTCGTGATGGTTAGGATATGTTTGAATGAGTCGGCAAACTATGCATCGAAAGTCGATCGTCGGCTAGTAACTCTAAAATACCGACGATCGAAGTAGTCTGCTTTTCTGTAGAATCCGAATATCAATCGCTTACCAATCTGTCGGTTGATGAAGAATTGCCGCACATTCCACTGACGTAGGGTCGGGTTGTATGGTTGGTCGGCTATTGTTGAGTCGGCTAACTTGAGTCGGCCAAGGTGACGGTCCGTCATGAAGATGGTGAGCCTGCTTAGTCGGTAATTGGTTGGTAGTCACCATCAAGGTTGTCCATCCATTTGATGGATAGAGTCGCGTGTCGATCAGACTGTTTCGGAGATAGGTCGGTGTACGGAGGTCAGTCAGTTTATCCCAATAGTTGCCCCCCCACTCCTAAGTCCAAAGGTGAGTCGTCGCATGCGTAGCCACATGATCAGTTGCTTTGGATGAAAGGAGTTGTTATCTGTCATATCGAATCTCGATTTTGTCGTTACATTCTCCGAAATATGGCCGATCATCCACTTTATCATCCTTGAGCTGTCGTATCAGCAAGAAGATCTTGTGTCAGGTGTCGCTTGTGAAAGGTGAACCGGTGCCAGTCGTCGTATCGAGAAGGCAAACCGACATTGCATGATTCAACTCTGGCTTGTATATTCCTGCCACTTGTCGGGGTGTCATTGGGTCAGAGTTGTTCATGCGGATGGAGGTGACGTGGTTCAATCTGGTGTAGGTGCGTCGAACCATCAGGCCGATGAAGGGTGCAGATGCTGCCACGCATCGTCATCCGGCATGGCCTCGGTCAGGCTGCTTTCATCTGGACCATCTGGCATTCCTCTATATAAAGAGGGCTTGTCAGCCAGGTATTCATCCCCATTTTATCTTTTCTGGTGGAGAAACTCTATTAAAGAGCAGCTCTTGAGCGAAAATCACCTCTTGCCGTTTTCCTTAATCTGCATCCCTTGAGCATTTTCGATGAGTGAGGCTGTCACAAGAGGTGGTCGGTCGGAGGTTCTGGCCGACGACTCCCTGTTGGACTTAGAGATTTTTTTGATGTGGGTCCGACTGTTGGTCGGTTTTGGAACTGGCATCATGCTTCGGACCGATGTCAGCTTTTTACTCCTGGTACCGATGGTGGGGTTGACGACCCATTTCTATGTATCCCGTGTCCCCGTCTGAGTTGCATGATCAAAGTCATTTTGTTGGTGGATGAAAATTTGAAACCCACCTCTAGCTCCTCTTACGAGGAGTGTGCGGTCGTCGCTCGGGCTTCGACGAGGAGGGTATGATCATCGATCGGGCTCCAATGTGGAGGGTAAGGTTGTCGACCGCACCCTTCTTGTAGAAGTGGATCAAGCTGTCGATGTGGTTGGCCAAGCAATGTGATCAGTCAATCATCTTCGCGGCCTAATCCAAGTCATATTGTCCCCGAGCTGAAAGGTGAAGTTTGTCGGAGAAGCCGATCCAAGGTTAGTCTGTCGATTCGAAGGGTGGCGATGGAGATTAGTTGGTGCTTTTGATTTTTCTTTGTAAAGAAAGATGAGTAATTGGACTTCGGTCCGATTTTGTAATCCTTCATTTTGATAATGAAAGTACTTCTTTTCTGAAATGCTTCTGTGTCGTCGAATTTGTAGTGTCTGCTTGTAGAACAATCTCTGAATGTAGATCGTAGACCCGACCTTCGCAGATTCTGCAGAACCCGCTAGTCGTGTAGCATCCGACGTACTTAGTTAGGATAATCGATAGTGAGCTGAATATCCATTGCTCGAACCTTGGTCGGGCTTGCACACCGTGTTGTTTGTGGAGTGATCTTTGAATGTAGCTCATTGACTTGACTATTATGCAGACTTTGTAGAGTCGAGTGGTATCCGACGTATTTGATTAGGATAACGATGGCAAGTCGAATATCCATCGTTCGGACCTTGGTCGGGCTCATACGTCGTGATGTATGATAAATGATGGTAAGCCGAATATCCTTCGACTGGTCATGGCCGAGTCGGTATGTTGCCAATCCGATCTTGATCGTCTTGATATTTTGCCTTTGATGCTAAGTCAGCAAATTAGCCAGTTGCTTTGATTGCGAGCTAATTATGGGGGGAGCGCAGCTTCTGCAGAGAAGATTTTTGTTGCTGGCACTGGCTTCCCATTGATGTTGATAGATCGGTTCTTTAGAGGAACCGATATGTCGTCGGTGATTAGGCCGTTTGTTTCTGATAGAAAGTCAGATCCAAATTGCAGCATCGGTGCTCAGGCCTCCTCAATAAGGATCGACATTTCATAAAAAAATGAGTGTTGATGATTTCATAATTCTGAAGTTGAATTGTATTCCAAGTGAGGATGTACAAAGATTACTGATTACACTACTTCAGATTGTCGGCGTTCTATGTTCGAGGAATAGCCGACAGAGGAATAGCCAACCCTTCCATAGTTCTTGGAGCCGCAGTCATTTCATCGACTCCTCATCGAAAGTTGCCCCCCCGATCCAGTCGTCTGAAAATCATGTTGATGACTCCCGCAGTCAGCTAGTTACTCAGTCGGCTGGTTCTGGGGTCGTCGATCGAGAGGAGGTTAAGTTGGTCGGTTCCTTCAATATTTTTTGAGGTAGGCTCATCGAATCAAGGACTCTATCTCATCCCTGAGCTGGATGTATTGCTCGATATCGTGGCCGTAGTTCTGATGAAACCGGCAATACCTCCTTTGATTGTGGTTCCTCGTTTTCATCGATGGAGGGTGCTGCAGATATTCCGCAACTTCGATCTCCATAAAAATCTATGCATGAGGAGCAGAAAGAGGAGTGTAGGGGTCATACGTGTTCTAGGTCAGCCTCGAACTCCCTTATCGAGATGAGGCTCGCTCATTGGATGGGAGCCTACTTGATTCGATCGGAGCCCCACTCTTCTTCTGCTTTTTCTTCTAACCTTTGTTTTCTGTCTGACATCGGTCAGAAGCTCCTTCATCTGTGCGCATATACTTGTATGCATGCTCCAAGAGTTCGGCATACATCTGAGGGAGGGTCTTATCCAGTGAGTACGTGAATCGAGACCCCCTCAGACCTCTTTTCATGGCCGATATGATCATGTCTTCGTTGAGATCCTTGATCTCAAGTGTGGCCACATTGAATCGAGCCACAAAGTCTCAGAGTGTTTCATTTTCTCCTTGCTTGAAAGAGAAAAGACTATCCGATGTCCGTGGCAGTCTTCGACTAGTGCTGAAGTAGGCTACGAAGGAGTGCTCCAGCTGCTCGAAAGGAATGAATACTTCCCAACTGAAGCCCAGAATACTAGGCTCTAACAGCTTTTCAAAGTATAGCTGGAAAGCCGATACATAGGAGAGTGTCGGTCGCTCCCTGGATTGGCATGAGAACCTTGTAGCTCTCAAGGTGATCTATTGGGTCAGTGGAACCATCATAGGGCTCCACATGTGGCATCTTGAACCGAGTCGGGATCGGTTCATCCAAGATAAGTCGGGAGAGAGGTTGGATGATACGAAAATCGAAGTCATTTGAAGATTTCTGACCATTCATTTGGAGCTGGGCAAATCGATGGTCGATTTCTTCAAACTTATGTTCGTAGTCTTCGAGCCACCGGTGGTGGGAGACTCCAGGGGTTGATGCTCCCGATGAATTAGAGGGAGAGGCAAACGGTGTTCGCGGTCGCTTTCCCTTCCTTGCCCGATCTAATTAGGAAGGAGAGGGTTGCTGTGAATTATGGGAAGGATGTTGAGAACGCCACAAGTGTCGCGGCTCGTCCCGATGAAATAGCCGAGATGGCCACTCTGGTGAAGGAAATGGAGATCGCCGTGGATGACAGCGGCTATGCCTAGAGGGCACCATATGTATCGCCGATTGTTCCGCCGACGATTGCAGTGGCTGGGTCTGCTGCTACTGGAGACTTTTGACTGCCTCCGTGAGAACATTCATCTGCTGTACTATTGCAATGATCTACACGTCCGCGGTGAGCATGGGGCGTGGAGAACTGGGCTCTGCTACTGGAGGGAGGGGATGAGCCTCTTCCCGACGGGAAGAGTGTCTTGCCGATCTGATGGCCGTCGAGTGCTGAGCTCTGATTTTCGCCATAATGAATATCATCCTACCCCTACTTGGCGCGCCAATCTGTTGTGGCCAATCCCCTTGTCGCTTGTTCGTCGGGAATGAGCACCTGCAAAATGAAGTCCGCACTGACCGGAGTTGTCTTCGGCGGAGACCCTTCGATGCTTAAGTCAGAGAGAGAGAGACTGGGCAACAGTATTTTTGAATGTAGAAGGTAGCAGAGTTTTGGTCAGAAGTGGCTTATCGATACTGTTGCCTTATCCCTTTTTATAGAGTAGATGGTCGTAACCGTCGGATATGGTCCCGCATTTGGCGGCGTAGAATCATAGGATGATAATTTCATAGTGGGTTATTAATCTCCATGGATTACGCCGCGATATTAGTGGAGTAACTGTTCGTGACGGTTAGGATATGTTTGAATGAGTCGGCAAACTATGCGTCGGAAGTCGATCGTCGGTTAGTAACTCTGAAATACCGACGGTCGAAGTAGTCTGCTTTTCTATAGAGTCCAAATATCAACTGCTTACCAATCTGTCGGTTGACAAAGAATTGCCGCATATTCCACCGACGTAGGGTCGGGTTGTATGGTCGGTCGGCTATTGTTGAGTCGGCTAACTTGAGTCGACTAAGGTGACGGTCGGTCATGAAGATGGTGAGCCTGCTTAGTCGGTAATCGGTTGGCAGTCACCGTCAGGGTTGTCCATCCATTTGATGGATGGAGTTGGGTGTCGATCGGACTGTTCCGGAGATAGATCAGTGTACGGAGGTCAATCGGTTTATCTCAACACCTTCAACTCCCTTATCAACACCTTGGCTCTATTGGAAATAAGCTCGCCGGTATGCGAATTCACCTGATGGAACTTCTGGGACCACGCTTGCCTCGCTAAATTGGACAGATGTTTTGCCTCACTATTGTGGCACAGCGGCTTTCCTCTCTCTGAGCTCACTCCCCTTGCCCGCACAACTTCAGATCATGTGCCCCTTCTTCTATCCTTCAGCCCTATAAAGAAGAGTTCCGAAAGGATTAACAAGCCCTTCCGCTTTGAGAACGCCTGGTTAGCCTATGACAGATGGTCTTATTAGGAGCTGGTGGGGCGAAGCACCATCCTCGGAGAACGGTGCGCAAAACATGGTTCTCCATCTATGTTTTCTCAGGTCTAAACTTCAAAATTGGAGTAAACATGCGGTCGGCAACATTTCATCTTGAAAGAACTTCATCCGCAACCAAATCTGTGAATTAGACACTCTAGAGGATTCCAGGAGTCTTAGTGCAGAAGAGATTTCTGAAAGATCAAAGCTAAAGCTTCAGCTTGATGGGTTGCTACAGCAGGAAGAATCTCTGAAAACAGAGATCTCGCATCTCTTAGTTACGTGGCGGTGACAGGAATACAGAGTTCTTTTATATAGCAGCTAGTAACCGTCGACGAAAGAATACGATCTCAGTTCTTCATCATGGCAATAATATCCTTCACGACCGACAAGCCATTCACCGAGCTTTCCGCAAATTCTACGTCTCCTTGGTACTACAGAGACGTTATCTGTCGGTTTAAATTGGCCGAAACTTTACCCGCAGAATGACCTGACTTAAGCTGTCTAGTTAAACCATTTACGGAGGACGAGATTAGAGCTGCTATATTTTCGTTGGCTGGAGACAAATTCCCAGGCCCGGGCGGTTTTCAAGCCTCATTTTATCAAAGATGCTGGGACCGCTTAAAACCAGATATTTTGAAATTATTTTTTGACTTCGTCGATGCACCTCCCGACCTCTCTCGTTTCAACTACACCTTTGTTACCCTCATCCCAAAGAAAGGAGGGTTCTAAAGTGACCGACTAGAGGCCAACCAGTCTGAAAAACGGGATGATTAAGATCATCTCTAAAGTGCTCTCCATTCATCTCCGCGGCAAAATTAATGAGCTGGTCTCCGACAGACAAACAGCATTTGTTCATGGCCAAGTCATCTTTGAAAGCTTTGTCTCTGCTTCAGAAATTGTTTTTGATTGCCGGCGCTCTCGTTTCCAAGGTATTCGTTGCAAGATTGACTTTAAAAAGACTTTTGACAGCGTCATGGGATTTTCTGTTTGATCTTTTACTTCAGAGTGGATTTGACAAAGATGGATTGGCTGGATGCACTCTTTACCTTCTACTTCTACTTCGGCACTCGTCATCAACAACGCTGTCGGTTCTTGGTTCCCAATCGACGAGGGCTAAACAAGGCAATCCTCCTTCATCCCTTCTTTTATTTTGATTGCTGACACTCTTACTAGATTATTGATAACAGCGAACTCGGAAAAGCTGTTGGAAGGAATCGGTGATCCCTCTATGATCGGACAATTTCTAAGCCTTCATTTCACCGATGATACCCTGATTTTCCTTAAAGCCGACAAGCAATGTCTAAACACTCTCAAATTCATTCTTTATGCATTCGAATTAGCAACCAGCTTAAACATTAATTTTTAGAATTCACAACTCGTAGGATTGAGCATCAGCGATCCCTTTGGGAAACATTTTGCCGACATGCTCAGCTGCCAAGTTTCCAAGCTACCAATTCAGTATCTAGGCCTGTCCCTCTATTACTCTTCCCATGGAATAGGGACTAGTCTTTCTGAAGGAAAAAATTCATTCGATTGCATCGTATGCCAGGAAGGTAGAATAGATTAGCAATTAAATTTTATAATATTTATGAATTCTCATCTTGATTCGCAGTGGAAAAGGATCAAGATTGAAGAAGCTCCTCGATCAATATACTTCACGAAATCCACATGCACAGATCTTCTACTTCATATACACGTCAAATGCTATAGAAGAGATGGATGAACTCTTCTTTAGAAAAGAATAAGAGGAATACTTGAGATCTAATTTTAAGTCCTTGGAACAACTCATATGCCGCCACAAAAGGAGGGAGGATGCCAAGATGAGAGAGACGCCTAGTGCTAGGTGACGCCCAAGAAAGAGGTGATGCCCATACTAAAGGATCTTCATGCCAAGCCTTTAATTGATTTTTTTCTTCTTCTCTACACCCCTTCTTATATAAGCAAGAGGTCTTAGATCAAATCAAACTCCTTTGGATGCTAAAAAAAGAACCCTCCATGTTTGAATCAAATCCAAACTTTCTAAAACATAAGGAATCTGAATCCAAGTAAGAGAAGTATCTCCTTTCATTATGACGCACGTCCAAGAGGAGGAGGCTATTTCCAGCCTCTTTCCAACCACCTT
This sequence comes from Elaeis oleifera, assembly GCA_000441515.1. NCBI lineage: Eukaryota > Viridiplantae > Streptophyta > Magnoliopsida > Arecales > Arecaceae > Elaeis > Elaeis oleifera. The sequence goes on from KE507025.1 coordinate 75,306, forward strand.
GACTGGCCCATAAGGAGAGAGAATATTTGAAAAAATAGCTAAATGCACCAAATCAGATTTGGATCAATTCGAATCTAATTCGAATTCAATTCGAGCCAATTTCAAAAAGGCTACTGATTCTAATCCAATTAAAATTCTTGTCCAAGTCCAACTTAATAAATTAACCCAATCAAGTCTTAATAAAATTAAGTCTAATTAGATTAGATCTAATCTAAAATAATTAAGACTCAATTCATTCTTCTATAATCGCTTGGATCATTGATTTGATTTAGTTCATCTCCAGAATCAAACTCATACCTCATGTGCAGTGCGAGCTGAATATAGTCAGTATTTAATTCTGTATGACTTATAACTTAATTCTTAATCGAGTTAATCTATATATTCAATCAAATCTCATACTTTAAATTAACATATAATATCCGATCAATTTTTTATATTGTTTGGCTTTTGTGTGCGACTCCATAGGTTTGAATACTAAGTTGGTAATATAGGAACTCCTTCCTATACTAATCGAAGTGACCATCTAGCAATGATACTCGATATCTGGATAGGTCGAATATTTACAAAGTAATATTCAAGAACCTCGATATATAGTTATTGCATAATTTATCCCTTTGATTCTAATTCTCAAGGTGATCTAGGATTTAACTATTAATCCTGAAACAGTCATCTACATCGTATTTCAGTCTTTCAAATCCATCATATAGATTATGCTGATCAAATTTTATTAATTAAATACAGTGATGCATTAACTCCTATAATTTAGAAGAATCAAGCCAATCTTAATCAACACACAAACTTCATAAGTACTTAAATGTACCCAGTAGCTTTTCATCACTGTATTAAAATACAGGTAGTCTGATATCTAAGCACAGTGAGTTGTTTGCAAGTCACTATGGTGATCTCAAATCTGAGAGACACTTATGCCCATACATTTTGTGAGCTGCTCTTGATAATAGAGCACTCAATAGGTGAGTTATTTATTCAATGACGATGTACTTCTACATCTCATCTGTATACCATACCAATATCTTCATACTCTTTAGTTACGAGAATAACCAATATATATTGCACACAATGATATATACTCGATAAATGTCATCATCCTATTAATGACGTATCATTTGATCGCGAACATGTTTAAAAACTATTCGATAAATTCTCTTTCATCGAATTATAATATAGTTCTAAGGACTTTATTACAACACAAGAGTTCTAATAATGAAGATATATACCTTGTGATAAAAAAATCAAAATAACTTTTATTCATTGATCAATAATTCATATACAAAATCTAATTGTTTATAAAGTCAATTGGCTTTAGGACACAACTCCTAATAACTTTCACTTGGACTAAAATAAATCGGGACAGTATCTTATACCTCTCTTCTACTTATGATCATTGAACTCTTTGATCCTAAGAGTTTTAATAAAGGAGTCGACTAGATTCTCTTTTTCATCAATTTTTTCAGCTCAACATCACCTTGTTCCATAATTTCATGGACAAGATGATAGCATCACAAAATGTGTTTGATTCTGTGATGTGACTTGGATTCTTTTGCTTGCACTATGGCTCTAGTACTATCACAATATAGTAAAATTAGACCATCAAAAGAAGAAACTACTCTAAGTTTAGTGATGAACTTCTTCAACTAAACAGCTTTCTTTGCAGCATCAGATGCTGCAACATATTCCGCTTTTGCATACTAAGCCAGCCATAGTATGCTGCTTAAAACGCTTTCAACAAATTATTCCTCTATTCATGGTGAACACGTAGCCCGATATACTTTTGCTGTCATCGTGATCTGACTGAAAGTAAATTAGTACATCCCACAAGTTTCAAATCAATGTCTCCATAAATAAGCCATTAGTCCTTAGTATTTCTCAAATACTTAAGGATTGTCTTCACAACCTTTCAATGATTCTCTTTTAGATCAGATTAGTATCTACTCACTACTCCTAATGAATAGACTATATCCGATCTCGTACACATCATGGCATACATAATAGACCCACTATCGAGGTATATGAGATTCTACTCATGCACTCTCTTTTAAAGGGTTGTCAGACAATCCTTCTTGAAGAAAATTTTTTTTGATCTATTGGTAGATAGCCTTTTTGATAATCTTCATATTGAACTATTTTCAGTATGGTATCGATGTACGTGGATTGGCATAATTCAAATAATCTTCTAAATCTATCTCTACAGATCTTCATCCCTAGGATGTAGAATGTTTCTCCTAAATTCTGCATGGAAAACTGTGTGATAGCCACAACATTATACTTTACAAAGCTAAAATATCATTTTTTATTAATAGTATATCATTTATATATAGTACAAGAAATATGACTACAGAATCATTAGCCCACTTGTAGACGCAAGGTTCTTCTCCATTCTTAACAAACCATACATTTTGATCGTCTTATCAAAATGCATGTTCCAACTCCTAGATGTTTACTTCAGTCCATAAATGGACTTAATTAGCTTGCATACTTTAGATTCATCTAAGGATGTAAATCCTTCAAGCTGTATCATATATACCTCTTCTTCCAGCTTTCCGTCAAGAAAAGTTATTTTGACATCCATTTATCAGATCACAAAATTTAAGTGTACCGCTATCGCAAGCATGATCCGAATGGACTTGAGCATTGCCACAAGAGAGAACATCTCGTCATAGTCAGTGCCATAACATTGATGGTATCTCCTGAAAATTAGATGGACTTTATAGGTCTCTACCTTTCCATCGCTCCACTTTTCTTTAAAATCCATTTACACCCTATGGGTTTAATCTTTTGGGTGGATCAACTAGTGTCCATACACCATTGATCTTCATGGACTCCATCTTGAATTTTATGGCATCAAGTCATTTTTGAGAGTCAGATCTTTGCATAACATCCATATAAGTGATCGGATCCTCATCGTTTTCATCTAGTTCGACAGGATCATCATCTCGGATCAAAAAATTATAGTATCTATCTGATTGATATGGTACTCTATCGGATCTCCTTAATGATATCTCTATAGATTTTGAATTTGATTCTCTAATCAAATTTAATTCTGTATATGTCAGTATTTCTATCTTATGAACTTTACTAAGTTTGATTTTAGTGACATTAATTCCTTCTCCAAAATTTTTTTTTCTAAAAAGACTACCGTATTACTGACAAACACTTTTTGTTCTTCAACGAGGTAGAAGTAGTATCCTTTAGTTTCTTAGGATATCCTACGAACAAATATTTATCAGATCTAGGTCCAAGCTTTTCTGTCTTTAAACGCTTTACATAAGCCGGATATTCCTAAACTCTAAGGTGTGAGAGCACTGACTTATGTCCTGACCATATCTCATATTATCTTTATTTACAAACTTGCTCAAAACCTAATTAAATATGTAGCAGGCAATTTTAAGAGCATATCCCCTAAAAGAGATTAACAGAGTTGCAAAATCTATCATGGATCGAACCATATCTAACAGTATTCGATTCCTCCTTTCTGACACCCCATTATATTGTGGTATTCCACAAGAGATCCATTATGAGAGAATTCTATTCTCTTGTAGATATATCAAAAAATCACTGGGGAGGTATTTACCTCCTCGATCTGATCGAAGAGTTTTAATACTCTTTTCAATCTATTTTCTACTTCACTACGGATCATTTGAACATTTTAAATGATTCAAATTTGTGCTTCATAAGGTAGACGTACCATACCTAGATAAGTCGTCAGTAAATATAATGAAATAATAATATCTTCCTCTGGCACCTATGTTTATAGGTCTATATATATATCATTATGTATTAGACCTAGAACATTATTCGCTTGCTCACCTTTTCCTTAAAAGGCAATTTGATCATCTTACCAAGTAGACAGGATTCATAGATCGGTAATGATCCATACTCAAGGATACCCTCCTTGATTAACCTATCTATCCTATTCTTATTCACATGACCTAGCTTATAATGCCTAAGATAGGTATCACTGACATTATCTATCCTAGGGCACTTGTTTAATGTGTACATTATATCAATAAGCTATGATAGTAAGTATATGTCATGTTTCAATTGTCCTCGCATGATTTTAGTATTATTCATAATGATATCACAAAATTATTTTTTATTAAAATTTAAAATCAAGTTTGGCCAAAAAATCTATGAGATAACATTCATCAGAAAAGAAGGATAATAATGACACTCATCTAATATGATACTACTAGACTCGAAAATAAGTTGCATAGTTTCTAAAGCTAGAACTGAAACAAATTTTACCTCCAACATTCAAGAACCGCTCATCTTCTCTAAATTTTCTATTGACCTATAATCCCTATAACGAGTTATAAATATTAATTAGACTTTCAGTATCCAATACCTAGGTAGTAGTATCACACACAGAGAAATTACAAAGAGTTATCATATAAGTACCTTATGAAGCAACTGATTATTTGTTTCTCTTATTCTTTAGCCTGTTTAGGCCAAAGAAAGCAATATATATAGGACAGTTCCTCTTTCAATGATCCAGCTTCTTGCAAAAGAAGTATTCTGCTTGACTCTTGTTGACTTTTGACTTTTTGCTTTACATCGACTTTGGATTGATGGCACAAACCTTTTGCACCTTTGTCTTCTTTCCTCTCTTAGAGAACGATAACCTGTAGATGATCCTTCCACAACATGCACTGGCTCCTTCTAGAATTGATGGTCCTTCTCGAATATCTGCAGTAATCCTAGCAAATCATGGTAGTTCACTATAGGCTTGATCATTCTATAATGACTCAAGAGGAGTAGGTAGGACTTTGGTAGCGAGTTTAGGATAGCATTCTTGTCCAACTATTTATGCAATAGAAAGTTAAGTTTGCTCAAGCATTCAATCTGCTCGATCATGTACAATACATGATCTATGACTGACACTCCTTCTCACATACGAGCATTGATCCATAATGTAGGAGATTTTGTGTCTCTCAGTATCTTCAGGAGTGTCGAAGGACTCATTCAAAATTAAATCATCTCCTCAGGTTGTGCATCCTCAAACTTATGGCTAAGTTCGTTATTCATGGCTATCCTCATAATACAACATACTATAGTACGATCACTGAGCTACTTTATATAAGTGTCTCTTACAGCACAAGGTGCATTGATAGTAGGTTCTTCGAGTACAGGATTCGTAAGCATGTATAGGATCCTTTCATGCTCTAAGACTATCTTAAATTTCAATATCAGCTATCGAAATTTGATCCGACAAGCTTGTCACTGTCTAACAATGATCGGAGCGATAATGTGTTAGCCATAGCTAAAAAAATTAAAATCTATTAGTATATGAATTATTTTAATCTTAAAGATATCTATTTTAGTCTAAAGATCTTTCTATTATTTTATATGAATTGGTAGCCTCTACCTTTAATTCAAGAAATTATATTAATTTTTAGCGGATACTAAAATCCACATAAATTGTATTCAGGCCTGAGCATAGCTCGGGCAATCCGAGTGCATCCATGGATAAGTTCTTAATCAATTATTTATTAAATAATTTCTAATAATTAGATTTTATCCCAGACATCTCTTCAGCAAGCGTGTGGTGCCTCCACTAAAATTCTAGTTAGATCCAACCATTAACATGACTACACCAAGTGCATCCAACAAATGAATGTGCAGACTTGAGTATGGCTCGGCCAATATGACCATTGATCTGAAGGGCACAACAAGGTGATCATATGATGAATGATAATTTCAATATCCAATAGACACCAAGCATGTAGTGCCTCCAATGCCTATTTAGAATATTGGACATATTATTACGTATTTAATGGAAGGCTATGAACTAATTATCCTCATAACTTATCATTTTAAGGACTTAATAATTTAGAAGATTCAATAGAATGATTTGAAATAAAGAAGAGATTGACCTATGGGTCATAAATCCTCCCATTGACTTTATCATGTCATAAAGAGGACTTTATATAAGTTGGTCTATGGATACCTAAATCAGTCATACTGATTTACCTTAGTGGCCTAGGTCAGCTCGAATCAATCAGTGATCTAATCAAAATTTGATCTATCGAATTGGCCAAGTAAGTGTTAGATGTGCGCCCTAGAAGCCAATCTTGGCTGACACATACTTTTTTCTAGGGCATATTTTGTACTTGTTGGAAAGTCTTAATAATCAATCATGTTTATGTGTCTATGATTTGTCTTAAAAATTAATAAAGATGATTTTGTATATTCTCAAGGTGTTAAGAATTTCAGACATACATCATTAGTGGTTAATTTTAAATACTCCCGATCAAAGGATCGTCATAGAGAACAATGATCAATCCATCACCTCTCTTTAGGGTAGATGAGTCTTGAATCTGCAGTGTAGAGATACTAGGATGAGAGTGTAAGTCGTTGTTAGAGAACAACTTGTACTGAGTGTGACCAACATGAGAAATCACTTGGATACTACTCACTCGTCGGTACTCTTTCTTGATACTACAGTGGTGTGACTGATCTTTTGACCTGTGGTGTATTGACTATTTACAGCGAGGCTATATAGTTTAACTGCATATTTTCTTAGTCTCTAGCCATATGGTCCTTGCTATGTATGTTGGCTATGTAGATTTAGGTTCGTTGGTTGGAATAGGATACACCTAAATGGAATCTATCGACCTTAATAGAAAGGAGAAGTTCTATGCGATTCGTAAGACTGAGTTCAAAAAAATCTCTGGCCATAGTAAGTGTGAATACTGTAAAAGAGTTTTTACGAAATTCACAAATAAACTTGAGTGAGCCAATCTAGCATATGACTGATGATGGGATTTGACGAGTTCTCCATGACTTTCGTTAAGTCAGGACTCTCGATAGAGGGATTGTATCACACGATAATTGTACCTAGAGGTTCATATTTCTATTCTGTTGGATTATCATTATATGTTACTAGATATCACTGATGGATCGTGAGAACTCATTAAGATCATTTTCGGATCAATGATCTTTATTGAGGTGAGTTGGAATTATTTCAGCCTATCGAAAAGAGTTTCGATGATAGTGTGATGGAGATCATGGTATATCTCACTACCCAACAGAATAGAATCTAAGGAGTCACACACAAAAAGAGTAAGACTTGATCAATGACTTAGATCATATTTGAATTATTAATTAGATTGATAGTTTGAATATTAAAAATTGGTAATTTATAAGCATTACAATTTTGGCAGCTGCTAATTGTTAGAGTACAGACTTAATTATAAATATTATAATTTTTATAGAGTTGATTAAATTATAAATTAAATTTAAATTAATTTAAATTTAATTTAATTTAATTAGACTTAATTTAATTTAATATTAATTAGTTTATTTATCCAAATCAAATTTGGATTTCAGGCTTGATTGGATCGGGCTTGACAATTTTTTTAAATTCGGCTTGTTTCAGACTTGATTTGAATCTGATTGAGGTTCTACATAAACCAGATGAATCATGACTCAGAGAGTGTAAGATTTTTAAGACTCTCTCTCCAAAAATCATACCAAAAAGAGAAGTAGGGTGTTGTTTTCTCATCCTTCTTTCTTCACGCGCATGAAAGGAGAGGGGACGACAAAAGTTGGTGCCCCACCTTATTTGAAACTCTTTTCATCCAAACTTTTTATATTTGAATTTGATTCAAACTAAATAGAAATCTCTTTGATTAGGGTGTGGAAGTATTTTTTTATGGATAAAAAAATTAGAGAAAGTGGTTATGCACTGGTTTTGTGCGTGAGAGATCATGCGATTTGTTTTTGGTGCATCACTTATTTCCTTCCTCTTTTCCATGCCATTCTTGCTTATTTGGATAAGATTTGATCTTATCTCTTTGGGGTGTGTGAGACAGGTGGCATGAATTGGTTTTGGTGTGACAAAATAAAATTAAGAGGAGACGGCATGCGAAAAAAAATGAGAGGTCTTTTTTCTTACATCTATCTTTCATCTTGATGCCTCCTCTTGTCTTCTCCAATTCATGTTCATGCCCAGATCTAATAGAGATCAGATCTCAGAGAGAAAAGAGAGAGAAGAAGAAGCATTTTTCTTCTCTTCATGGTGATTTGGTTCAAATTCTATTAGATCTGTGCAAAAGAGTTCGCGCAGCGATCTTCTTCTTCAAGATTTGGAAGAAGAGATCAAGATCCAAGAATGAGGAAGAAGATCTGTAAGGTGCTAGCATACTGATAATCTCGATGCTTCAATCAGATGGCTTCATGTGGATACCAGCAGAGGGTGCATGTGCGGCTAGATCAGAACCCCAGACATCTGTAAGATCTGAGGTAAGGAGATCCGATCTCCATTTTAATTTTCTAACTATTTATTTTATGTTTCAAATTTTAGATCATGGGTATATGTTCATATCAAGATCCATGCTATAATTTTTAGATCTGATCTGATACATAAATAAATTAAAATTATTTTAATTTATTTATTTTCATCGTGTAGATGTGTAGAAAAAGTTTTGAACTACACGTATGAAACCGTAACGATTTCTAATAGTGGTATCAGAGCCAAGTTCTAATATAAATATGAAACCTCTTCAGATCTGATATCTGATTTATAGAAATTAGATTTAAAAGTTAGTTAGATGATCACATCATTCTGAAATAAGGTTGCCCTGGCATAACCCCTGTTATGCTGAATGGTTGTCCTAGAATGATGTAGATATCGATTAAAGTTAGAACTGATTTTCTACATACTGTAATATGATTATAGAATTATTTTAGATTTAAAATTATTTCAGATCTAAAATAAATCATAAATTATTCAGATCTAAAATTGGTTTAGATCTAAAATTTAATTAGGGTGTAGTTTGTATCTAGTATGGTCTGCTGAAATTTTTCTACATGCATAGATTTAATA